>CAKNXH010002449.1:153355-167483 GCA_932178445.1 Andricus quercusramuli
TAAGCTGTTACGTAATTTAAGTACGGTCCCAAATAAAATAGTTTGAAGAATGAATCAATGAATTTTTTAAGTGTTGAAAATTATATAATTTTTGAACAATTTTAACTTAAAAACAGTACAATTTAGTGATTATAGGTTGTTTCTTGAAAATCTTAAATGAAAAATGTCATTTACAAATGAAAACTTAAAAAAATGAAACAATGAAAACTTTAAAATAATGAATATATTAATTGAAATGTTTTTGAAAATTAAAAAAATATTTTGAAGTTTCAATCTGATGCATACATTTAATTAATTACGTAAGGCATTCAAATTGAAATAGTTCAATTTTTAACGTAAAAATCTATAAATTATTCAATTATAAACAGATTCAGAATCGTCTTATAAAATCAATTTTATTATAATTCTATTGTTAAGAGTCGTACTACAGTTCAATTTTTAAAAAAATCTGCCCGCTTCGCGGGCAAATTCTCATCGCGCGCTTCGCGCGCGGCTCGCTTCGCTCGCAAGTTTGAGCGCGCCTACGGCGCGCGACTGTTGGATCTCGCGCTTCGCGCTCGATCATATATTCATCTCGCGCTTCGCGCTCGATTATGTATTCACCTCGCGCTACGCGCTCGGGCGTATTCACATTGCGCTTTACGCTCGATTCCTCTAGATCTTTGAACTTCGTATTCGACTTCGATGAAAAGAAAAAGTTTATTTCTAAATATTAGAAAATTATCAAAACCTCTACATATGAAGTGATTGTTAAATTTGTTTTTATTTTAGACTGAAAAGGAAATTTATTTACTCAAGGTTCTATCGACCTTAAGGAACACATTCTCATCCAGATACCCGCGCTTCGCACTCGATATTTGATTTCAAATTCATTTGAACCCTGCGTTCCACGCTCGGTTCTGTGCACCGTATAATAGAAACAAAAAAGTTTGAGCGCACTTACGGCGCGCGATTTGGGCGTCGCGCTTCGCGATTTGTATTTGATTTCAAATGAACAATAATTATATAAATTAAGCGACAAATTTTATTAGTTAAAATGTTATTTTAGATTTTCCGTTTTTCAAAAAAGTTATTTTTTTCATTTTGAATATATTCTTACAACCAAAATGGATTTTTCCAAAGTTTTCCAAAAATTTGATTTCTTTTACTGTCAATGTTATTTTCACGAATAAAATAAAAACTACGCGTCCTATCGAAACATGATGGATAACAAATTTGTACCTCTTCTTTGAATGAACAAATGTTGTCTCCGTCATGTTTTTCGTAGCTTGTGTTATTCGTCTAAAAATTTATTTTTTCTATTTTCAATGCTGTTTTTTATGAATAAAACAAAAACTATGCATCATATTAAAAAGTGAATAATAACAAATTTGTAGATCTTTTTTAGGTGCATAATTTTGGTCCAGTCATCTTTTGTCGTATCTTGCATAGTTTCACAGCAAAATGGAATTTTTGATTTCTCATTATTTTGTTGTGCGATCAGAATTTAAATTTTTTATTTTTTGAAAAATTCAAAAAGTTATTATGAAAATATTGTAAGGTGTTCAAAAATCAACGTTTTTCTTCTCTTGACTTTTTTTCATAACGTGCGTTTTTCGGCTTAAAATGTTCATTTTCGTTTGTTTTTTGGAATTTTGAAAATGCTATAACTCTGGTAATTTTTTTTTTTATCTGAAAAAGTCATTAGGATATTTTTTTCCTCTTTTTGCTTACTACTAACAACCGTCCATAGAATTTCCAAATCTTCAAAAAAAGTGTTCTCAAAAATTTTCAAAATGTGCTCACTTTTTGAAATTTCATCCGAAATAGCTGGTTAACGAACTTGTTCTTTCTTTTTAGGCCCTAAAAAAGTGTGCCAAAGCACAACCCAATCTGATTATTTTTTCGAAAGTTATCGTGCCTACAGACAGACAGACAGACAGACTGACAGACACCTTGGTAAAAACCTTTTTTTCTGGCTCAGGGGGTCTCAAAACGTGCAGATTTGCTGAAAACCGACCAAGTCAAATTTTACACAAAACCAATACCTTCTCATTAGAATGAGAATGTAATAAATACTTAATTTATGTTTACAGTTTATCAACTTAACATTTTTCTTGTTTTCTTTTTTTTTTGTCGAAGTTAACCCGTACCACCGAGCCTCTGAAATTAACATGGGGTTTTAAAAGGGAAAAGCTTGATTTAGAAAAAAATGGGGAAAAGAGCTACTTGTTATAAAATTTTTGTGAATTGTTATTATGCTTAGAAAGTGACCCCAAAAAATGCAAAATAGCAGTTCTCTATTAAATTCATACTAAAACCGGTGTCCTTCGGATTTTCTTTACAAGAATTATTTTTAATTAATAAGGGACGAGTTTCCAAGTATTTTGTAAATAAGTTTTTATTATTCAAACAATAATTATTTGTTCATTCAAATCCGGAAAAATATGCCGGATATGTCAATAGAGAGAAAATCTACAGTTTATTATTATTAAAGTAGGGTTATTGTTACATTGTTAGATTAGGATTATTATCCTATTGGAAAATAACTGTCCAGAACCTTTTGCACGACATTATATATAAGAGAAAATAAATTTTTATACTCCCACATCTGCGTGCGTTATTATTTGCTTTATGTACGATTTCAATTTCAGTCAACGTTTACCGACGATGTTTACACATAAATCTGTCTTGGGTCATAGTTTAGGACGCACGCGATTTTTTTCTTTGTGTTACAAAGACGAACTAGAATATCCGTCACACTATACTATCAAAATCTGAATTAAAATGATCCCAGTGGGCACATGGGCATCTTTTTCTAAGTCATCTTAGGGACGCTGATGTCAGTTTAGCTAATAACACGTTTAAAAAAAAATATGTCCCTATGCCCACTGGGATCTTTCTAATTGCAGATGCTCTTTGTAGGTTAGGATTTCCAGTAAAACTTAAAACTCGTTTGATTTTACAATTTCTTATACGTATACTTTCGAATGCTTCGATATAATCCATGAATCCTAAATTTGGCAACACTTATGATCAGTAGTGGCGAAGGGGGGGGGGGGGCAGTCCGCCAGGGTGCCTGGGTAAACGAGACATAAAGTGAGCAGCGAGTTAGGACGTCCATGTCTAAACGTTCTCCTTCGTTTTACCGCAGGTATGTTGGTACCTTTGTCGCATTCTCAATCATACCAACCAAGGTAGCAAAAAAAAAAGTTACACCGCCTACTTTAATTCGTCAGAGAAATCAGTTAGTAGTACAGATGAGTAATTTATTAGTAACTCTGACTATTGCAGCGTTCTTAATGTACGCTAGTCACGAGTACTACAAACGGCTTCCTAGACAGACTACTTGCGTAGTTGGTGTTAATAACTGAACAATTGTAAGAACCAATGAATGCTTTACTAATAAAAAGGGTAGTCGCCCCAACTATTTATCTTTCTCAGTGCAGATCTTCCCACAGGTTGGTAGATTCGGGCGTCACTCCCCTCAGTCAAAAACGATAAGTAGCAGCCGGACAACATCGAGCAGGTCTTCCCACAGGGTGGCATATTCAAACATAACTTTTTGAAGTAAAAAACAGTAAGTAGCAGTTTGACAACATCGGGCAACTTGAAATGTTGCCAGGCTGCTACTTATAGTTTTTTTTTACTATAGAGAGTGATGCCAAAAACTGCAACCCTGTAGGAAGACCTGCCCCATGTTTCCAGGCTGCAACTTAATTTTTTTTTACTTAGGGTAGTGATGCTCGCAACTACTACCCTGTTGGAAGACCTGCCCGATTTCAATCCAACATAATATTCGTTTTTTATTGCTTTTAATTTAAAATGATTTTATTTCATATAATTGCGTTTTAAAATTATTCAATTTTGAATGCTTCAAACTGGAAATTGTCTATTGAGCTGTCCCGAATTTTCGGGCGGCTAGACACAGCCAAATAATAATAAATAATAATTGTTATTTTAATGAATCGATTTCCATCACAAAAACTCTATAGAACCTTATGTAGTTAATATAGAGAACTAAAATCCAGATAATACAAAGATATGAGAAGAGGATCCCGTGGCCGAATCTCGAGAATCATTAAACCAAGTTTGGTAAGATGATCCTGAGGACTATCGATGATCTGCTAACACGGTGGGATGGCAGAAATAGGAATTAAGTGAGATGGGACCGGTTCGGTGGACCATTTGTGACAGTTTTCAACTGGACGATGCTCCTAGGATCGATCATCTCGCAGGTATTTAGTTTCTCGGTGTCATGTCCCTTTTTACGCGTCCGCGCCTCCCGACAAGTCAGAACTCTAAACACGTCCTAGTCAGTTCCCTCTTGCACGTCACAGCTCTATCTGACGGAGCAACAAGATCGCTCTTTGTATGTAGACGAGCTTCAAAACGCTTATATTTTTTTAACGAAGTCTTCTAACGAGTCATTTGATATCAAGGGTCTAATCCAATTTCTATCATAACTTGGGAATTGACTCTTGTTTCATAATATCTGGGCTTATCTGTGCACGATCTTTCGAGATCTGATGTTAGAGGTGAAGTTTGATATGTTGGATACAATGTGAAGCATTTAGATAACAATTTATAAATTTGGTGAGTTCATGTAGTAAAGAAGTATAGAGATGTAATTTTTGTCTTGATAAAAGATTTCTGTATTTGGATCATATGCGTGTACAGATGTTGGAAATTCGTCTTCAAAAAAGTTTCTTCCAACAGTTCATGATATAAGTAAGGTTGTTTGAGTATAGTTATATCATAACAAGAGGTTCTAGCGCGAGTATGTAATATTGTCTGAGGAAATCTTTGAAATCGGTACAATTCTAATCTTTACTATTATCGAAAACATAAATATCTACCCTAAAGATATTATCAATAAAAATCCAAATCTTCCCAACCACATACCCACTGATAATAATAACTTTTCGAAACAAGAACATCATATATGTGAAGCCTTAGGACGAGCAATTCAATTAAACAGCTAACCTTGAAAAATGATTGGTCAAGAATGCCGACTATACAAGACTACCGACCTTCACATTTGGAGTAATAGACCGCGCAAAAATGATGATGGTTCTAACCACAGATGGAAGCTGATCATCATCATTACCGTCTTCATCAGCATCAATATCATCTTCTTTAGCATCAGCATCATCAGAATCATGATGATTGGGTTGCAATTGCTAATGGGTACTATAGGCAATGGGACGAGGAATTCCCGGATGACCAGGGCAGCCTCCTAGCCGATGAGTCACCAGCTTCAGATCCAGAGGAAGATAGAACAGAATGGGTTAAGGAAAGAGAAAGATGGAAAGTGTGTACAGAGCCAGGCTGAGAACCAAAAGTGGCGGGGAAGATTCGCAAGTGGTGGGACGTAGCTTGAACGAGGGAACTCGGGAGGAAAGAGGTGGGATTCGAAGCCGGGACCACACACGACGCTCCACGCGTCTGCGGCTCGGTTACATTGCTTAATTGTAAGCGGCCCAGTGGATCTCAACCTGGGACTGTCTATTTCACAAATATTAATCGCTGAATAGTGAAAACATACATTTGAAGAAATTGAATCTATTTAGTACTTTGGTTTCATTAAACTATTACAACATTATTCTAAATAGAAGAATTGGGGCGAATTGATACCACCTCTGAAATTACCAATACAAATAAATTGTTCCATTTTATAATACACCTTCTGAATGAACAGAACTCACAATACATGGTGAAAGCCACCGAAAAAGTCTATTTGAAAGAAAGATAGAGAAGTTGCCTTAATTTATCTTGTTCTAAAAGAATTATAATTCATTCAACACTCGCTAAATATGAATTAGTTAAATTTAACTAATTATTAGTCAAATTTGACTAATTTGAAAAGCAAGAACTCAGTAACTGATAATTAGTCAAAATTTACTGATTGAATTGGTTACTTATATTTAACCAATTCAATTAGTAACCTCTAGATGTGGCGGCCGGTGGCGAAACTACTAATTGGTTAGTCAAACGTTACTGATTGGTTCGTCAAAAGTTACTGATTGGTTAGTTAAAAGTTACTAATTCGTTAGTCAAAAGTTACTGATTGGTTAGTTAAAAGTTACTAATTCGTTAGTCAAATATGGTATTTTTCACCCATTTTCGGAGAGGTGCGCATGTCTGAAATGTAGTCAACCATTGGTAACTTATTTCCCGCCTTATTTCAAATACATCGAAAAAAGAGGCTAAGCAAGATACGATGACTATACAACAAATTTAGTTAAGTTAACGAGAATACTGGTAAAGTTAACTGGGATTTAGTTCATTTTACTAGATTCATAGTCGATGTAACTAAATTGGGTCTATAGTCTTCGTATTTCACTTGTTTTTTACGACGAAAAATGAAAAATTTAAACTTATTGAAAATTTTGGAAAGTAATAAAATCGAAAATATGAAATAACGTATGTTTATTTCGAAAACGGTGAAATATACTATAGAAATCAATACTCATTCAGACTCAATCCTGACTCAATCATCTCACTGATTTTACAAATGTTTAGTGGCAG
Source organism: Andricus quercusramuli (assembly GCA_932178445.1). Taxonomy (NCBI): domain Eukaryota; kingdom Metazoa; phylum Arthropoda; class Insecta; order Hymenoptera; family Cynipidae; genus Andricus; species Andricus quercusramuli. The sequence continues at coordinate 159,866 of CAKNXH010002449.1, forward strand.
ATGGGTTGACATTTTTTAATGTTGTTTCTAACCATCGAACGGAATCGAACGGAATGTACCAAGCTGAAACAATAATATATAGTTTACAAATTGGTATCATGTCTATCTAAATTTTAAAATTTATCAAAGTAAACATTCTTGAATTTTTTAAACAAGGAAACATCATTATTTTTCTCACCGCTAAAATCCGCAAAAGACCACTGTCTGGTATTTTTGATTTTCCTGCTGATACGTACAGAAGATGAGTCACAATCTTTAAGTACTTCATCACCATTATCTCCTTCTGCCTGAAAATAATCATAAATTTTCAATATATTTATATCTATAATGAATATAACAAATAATAATTCTTGTACATATACAAAACAGCATATAAAATAGTCCTCAAAAAGACATTCCTAGTTGACTCCGCAAACAAATTCTGCCTATTCCTTTTGAATAGACAAACTCTGAATATGTTTAGGTAAATTGTTAAAATAATCAATAATTATTGTATATTTGCAAAGTATCGTAGAAAAGATTTATTGGAAATACATTCTTTCTTGATTCCCTAAACTAATTGATCCTATTCGTTGAAAAATGACCGGTCTCTTCATTTGTTCATAAAAATTCTTTAAATAATTAAAAATTCTTGAAAATTTGCAAATTACCATACAAAAAACTCTGGCGAGAGTATCTGATAGGAATTCTTTCCGAACCAATCCGAAATCATCTGAATCATTCCGGAATCTGTATCCGAACCAATCCGAGTTAATTCGAACCAATCCGAATTTTTTTTTTTTACATTTCGTTCGATCCAAATCGGTCAAAAATTAATCCGACTCAATCCGGTTCAATCCGAACTTTCAATCCGAATGAATCCGAACCAAATTTTCAATCCGAATGAATCCGAACTCGGATTGACCAAAAAAAAATTTCAACGAAATTCTTGAGTTTTTAGGACAAAAAGGCCAATTGTTAGAAAACAGTTGAATTTTCAAACAGTAAATATGGATTGAACTTCAAAATTAATTTGTAACTTCAATTTGAAGATTAAACTCAAATAATTCAATTTCAAGTTTAAAGAAATTAATGTTTAGCCAAACAGATGGATTTTCAACTACAACTATAGAATTTTCAATTGGAATAGGTTAAATTTTAAGTTCAAAAAATTACTTTCAACCAAAAAAACTAACCTTCAAAAAAATAGTTACATTTTCAAACAAAGTGGTGAATTTTAAAATAAAATTGTAAATATTCAACTGGAATAGTTCAATTTTAAATCAAAAAGATCAATTTTTAAATGAAATGATGAATCTTTAACTAGAATAATTGAATGTTTGACCAGAGAGGAATTTTGAACCAAGAAGACTAATTTCTACATAAGAAGACGATTTTTCAACTAAAAAAGACGATTTTTTAACTAAAAAAGATAATTTTTCAACCAAAAATTGAATAATTCAATTTTTAGTCGAAAAATAAATGTTCAACCAAAGAAATGATTTTTTAACTAAAATTATGGAATATTCGACTGGAATAATAGTTACATTTTCAGCTAAGAAAAAAACAATTCTCAACCGAAAATCATCCAAAGAGAAAAGAAGTTTTCAATGAAACAGTTCATTTTTCAAATAGAAATTAATTTTTGATCGAAACGACTAATCTTCGATTTAAAAAAAAATTGTAACAAAAGAGTTCAACTTTCAACCAAGTAATGTTATTTCCAACCTAAAAGATGAATTTTCAACTAAAATGATGAATATTTAACTGGAATACTTGAATTTTTAACCGGAAGGAATAATTTTTAAACAAGAAGTTTCCACCAAAATCGTGAATCTTTAACAAAAAATGTATGTTCAAGAAAGTAGTTCCACTTTTAACAAAATGGTTGAATTTTTCTGACCAAAAAAGATGAATTGTTAACGAAAAATGTAATAGTTGATACAATAACCAGAAAAGATTTGAATTTAATATAAAAACAGCATAATTAATTTAAAAAGACGATTTTTCAACAAAGTAGGTTATTTTTCAACCAAATTGTTGAGTTTTTAAGCCAAAAAGACCAATTTTCACAAAACAATTGAATTTTAAACAAGTAAATATGGATTTTTGAAAAAAAAGTTATCTGTCAATAAACCAGTAGAATTTTCTACAAATACAAGCGAATCTTCAACCGAAAAAAAAAATACTTTTTAGGATCCCAATACGCTACTTTTTCGCGTTGTAGCGATTTCGAATTCCATAATTTTTTATTTTCGACCGTCCTACTGGAAATCTCTAAATGTATCCAATGGTCACGCTACCATGCACATATAATTGAAATATCATAAAGATCCTTCTTACCTTTCAAAATTTCGGCAACTTCGAGATCTACCACCTTCAGTACTTCTGCAGCCAATTCATCCTTGGTGAAAACTTTGGAATTTTTCATAATTACTTTGTCACAAATCACCAAAAATCTGAAAATAATGCCAAAAATTAAACATTTGTATCACAAGCCGTATGCTGATCGGTAAACGGAAAAGATGCTTCACATAAGCAGACTTCGAGAAAAAGATATTTGACTATTCGAAAGCTTTCTACACGAGAAAACAATACACAAAAGTGTCAGAAATAAATTAAATAATTTAAAAGACTGCCTCTACTGAAGTGCGGGACACAAATGGCTCCAAAAGTTGCATGCGAATGTAACCTATACGTTGCAGCAACAGCGTACTTCACTGTTTATATGCAAAATTAACTTACCGTGTAAAGAATTTTGCTTCTCCTGTTGCTTTCTTCTTTTGTTCGTCCAAAAATTGTCCAAGAGCACTCTATTCACTTCACTGACTTCCAATTTTCGAAACTAAAACTTTCTACAAACTGCAAAGATTGCAAACTAGACGCTTCACTGCTCTTCATCCGCTTGATCCTTGCGCGTCATGGACTTGAAGTTTACCCATAGGTTCATTCACTGTACACTATTCACCACATCATTTTCGAAATACAAAGAATGTCTCAATTATATAATGCGCTATTTTGAAATATTCTGAACAATAACAGCTGTTGGCGTGGTCAGTCCAAAAGTTGACGGTAAATTGAGGTTATGTTGAAAATTTGACTAATCAATTGGTAGTTCACAGAAATAACTGAAAAATTAGTAATTTTTTCAACTAATTCAATTGATACGACACTAACAGCGGCCAGTTCACTATTTCATTAGTAAAAATCTTAAAAGTAACTAATCTCTCAGTCAAAATTGATTGTACTAATTGAATTAGTTAAATTTTAACTAATTCAGATTTAGCGAGCAGGACTCATGAGAGGCCGATTGAAAAACTTGATTGGAAAGAAAGGACATTACTCATTTCTGATTAAGATACCTTCTCCTCGATGACAGAAGAATGTTTTTGTGAACCAAAAAGAAACCATACATACGAAAATAATTAGTTAATTGCATGTATCAAAGAATTGAATTAGTATGCGTCAATACTTTATAGGAATACGCTTATTAAGCCATTCTGGCCCCTAAATGAGTTTATTGATACGGATAATGTAAAATCAGTAGAATCGGTATCTCTTTTTAACGAAGAAATGAAACAATTCGTATCAAAGATGCCGCCTGCGTTTAATGATCCTGGATCTGCAGCACATTTGGTTTGCACTATTCCCAGCTCCCGTGAACTCTCATATGTATGTATTTTCGGCATTCCCGGCCCGCAAAAGGCATAAAGTCGGCTCCCGAGGCGGCGCAGAAGGTTACGAGGGTGCTGGAAGGGGGTTTCTTATCTGCGACATAATTAATTCCATTGATTCCTATCGGTCGACGTGGCGGTTCCAACTAATTAAAGCCAGAGACTTCACCTTTTTGGATCTTTCTCTTTCACTCTTACGTGAACCCCTTCAACTTCTTCTTTTCTCGCCCCTTCCTTTGAACACACGACACTCCGTTTCTCATATCTTTTCGCTCCTTCTCTGTACTCTTGGTATATCAACATTCTTCAAATTTCGCCAGCGCCTCTTTGAATAGTTTGCTTCTTCCTAATAGGCTTACGTAACGTCGAACTCGGAAATCGTCTGAATGTTAGAACTTAATGAACCGCGAAAACGAGTTGGTGACTTAACTTCCAAATAGTTCAGGTGATTGGGATATTTGGTGGGGCGGGATGAAAAATGGTGAGGGTGAGTTTTTGGGAATTGGGTAAACTTGGAATTTTTCGATTGGGATGAAATGGTATGTTTATGACGTGTAGGGCTTTCGATCGATTTAATCTGCAACTGAAATTATTATTTCTAATAAAATGAACAAGTTATTGTACACAATATGATCCAATTATTATGGAAGGGATGATTTTGATACCAGCAAACAAGTTTCCAGTCAGTTATTTTTGGTAACATAATTGAGCTTGCATTTTATTAAACTCTAACTCGACTACTTAGCATATGTAGTGGTACTATTCACACTGCCAAGACTAGTTTTTGTTGCAGGAATATGGTACCCTGAAATTAGCGTTAGATTCACACTTTGTTTTTTCTGTGAGAACACATTTCGTATAATAGAACTGTATTATTCTTTGACAAATAGGCAGCAGTATTCCATGCAGTTATTACTTTTAGGCGACACAACTGTTCTATCAGATAAGTGTCAGACACCTTCTACAAATCTATAATATTGGTTCCAATGGAGTTTCGTGATTATGGCACAATGGTGTCACGTTCACTTTATGGAACACTGTTACAATCGACTTCTATAACAATTAAAAGTATGAACTGATCAAACTGATAATTGAAAAAGTATTTCAAGAACATATGAGAACTCTTTTCTATGTTTGTCACATAACCGTACTATACAACTCTAATATAACAGCCTGTCAGATTTGTTACGTTTGCAAGAGCGTTCTATAAAAATTGTTTCACAATGGACGTAATGTTTTGGTAAAACTGGTGCAGGATAGTCACAATTTTTCATGATGACGTACATAGAATTTTTAAATCTTGAAAAAAAGTCACAAAAATTTTGAAAATGCAACAACGTCGACTACAACGACAGACAGATACCATCGTAAACCCGGTTTTTTTTTATTCAGGGTGTTTCAAAAAGTGGAGATTTGGAGGAATCCGCGGCAGTCAGTTTTCACATAAAAACAATACCTTCTCATTACGGTGAGAATGTAATACATTTATAAAAATTATAATTATATTATAACAGTAATATACAAAAATATTGAATAATTTTAAAAAGTGCTTACATGTTTAAAGATTTTTATCTCTTTAAGTGATGAATGTATGTAATCGGAAATGAGATTTTTTTTTAATTTACTTAAATTTTATGGATAGACGCTGAATCGGAGAAGGAAATTTTTTGTTTCACAACTTCAGTTTGATAATCGAATTAATGATATTCAAAATTTATAGAAACTAACTATATTGCATATTTTTAATCGAAAATCCAATGTTTCCCGCATCATGCTTTATAAAATATGACAGATAAATACGATAATTAAAATTTTGAAAGATATAAAGTATATTCCAAGTTTTTTGCTGAAACTATGATTTGAGTAATAAAGTGAAGGAACACCCAGAATCGAAAGCATCCTTGGAAGAGCAAACCGCGATTTTGTCACATCATTATCGAAACGCATCGCTCGCGGCCGCTGTCCAGTTCAATAATACTCGACGATGACTGATCCTAATGATCTCGAAGTGACTGCGATCTTTCGTACGATCCGATCATGAATCTCCTCTTCCGAGATATATCGAAGATCGAGTTTCGATGACATCTATCTTTGAGACACGATCCTCGAGTATTAAACCTATATTCTTCGCCGCGTCCCTGTCGATCCAACTTCTCGATTGAATTTGCTGTCGTTAGGCTGCGGGCCAATGCGGCGTTTAATAATTAAGTAGTACATTTATTAGAATGGTATGCAAATGATTCTGATATTGACATTATGATTATGTAATTTAATTAATTGTATACTGAATGAGGCTCGACGACTATCAATTATATAAGCATGACTTTTGGAGCTCTAGAAAACTCCTGAATTAACAATTTTAGGTGACTTTCAACTTCCTGAAGAGAGTAATTAAAACCCAGAAGGCATGTTATCTTGTAAAAATGTCACGAAAAGAAGGGACCACTCAAGAGGACCCTACTTTTGGACTTCTCCTTAAGAACGATGAGGTCTGGTTTCTTCACAGCTTCCAGGAATCGATCCTGATACTTAATGTGGTCCAGACCGTTCGACGCCAGCCAAAATACTGCTTGTCCACCCCTGCAGAATACGTGACAATTTTTATGTACAAAATTGACTTGTACAACCTACAATCATTTTACTCCAGAGAATTTTTCCAAGAATTTTTTAGAAAAAGTATCAAGCTTGGTCGCGAAATAAATTCCTTGGAAAGTTTGGGAGATTACTGGAGAATTAGGTAACAACTGCGTTCACTTTTAGAAAATCAAAATAAAATATCTAAGAGTGGTTATAGTTGGAAATAAAAAAATTCTCGATATTCAATTAATAAATATTGGTAAAGAAAAAAATGTAATTGGTCGAATCTCATTTGGTTCTGTTAGTGTGCGTCTAAAATATGATAAAAATAGTCGAGAACATCCAAAAATCTATCTAGAATTTATTTTTAGTGTTTTTCAAGAAGTGTGATATTTAACTATGATCAACTGTATAAATAACATCGTAAGTACAATCAATAATAAATTCTATGAATCTTCTTAAAACCGCATCTTTCTATTTTCCTCAACTATTATGAATATTATCATTCTTTTTAAGACACCGACTAACTTCATTCAATATATTTAAAATGGTCTAGGACACGATGACAATGAATTATTACTGAAAAGGAATTCCTTTTTCTTAATGTTACTTCCCTGATGTTAATTTGATTGAAATTTTAATTTTCAGGAACTAAGCAGGTTTTGCTGACAATATTTTTACGATAAACTTACCTCATAAAAAATCTACTTTAGTAAAATGTATGAATTGCGGATTTTATTTACATTTCTGACAATTTTTCACATAAGTAGTTGTGAATTGCAGGTCAAAATTCATTTGTTATATTGTTTAAATATGGAAAACTACTATCATCATTGGAAAACTCAGCAAGCTGTGACCTTGTACATGATACCCCCCCCCCCCCCCTAGCACACTTTCCGAAAAAAAACCTGGTCTTTTTTTTTTTTGGTGATTCAAACCAATCTATTTAGACCATTACAAATTCCACGAATAGGAAAAAGTAATAATCCAAAAAATGTTTTATCTATGTCCAAAATTGCACTATTTATTGCATTTTTCTTACAAAGACTTTTATAATAAAAAGATTTCTTTCAAGAAATTGAGTTAAAATAACATTGACTCTATTAAAAGAGAACTTCCATAAGTCAAAACCCTGTAGATTAGAACGAATCATTTGTTTAGTGTCTCCATTTAATAATTTAAAATTAAGATCGAAACAGAAATTCACTTTATCATGAATAATTTTCTACAAAATGAGTATGAAAAAGATTCAAAATGCGAAATGTATAAAGTTACGAGTGACGTGGTCTTTTCTTGGGACTAGGTCCAAGTGGCCGGAAGAAAAAACCAAATCTGTCCTAGATTTAGACCTATGCTTAGTTAGAACTAGCTTAAAATATAGTTTCAAG
>CAKNXH010002449.1:167883-218897 GCA_932178445.1 Andricus quercusramuli
TGAGAGCAATACATCATTGCGTTTGGACATGGTGAACACCAAAAAAAAGTTTCATAACCAAGGACTGCTTTGGTCACGTGATCACCGGAGAGCATGCCCTTAAAGGGGACTTTTTTTCTAACACTTATCCGGCTGTGCCGCCCACGTGCCAACACTGATTATAGTCAGAAATATTCAGAATGATATTTCTTGCGTCAAAAGTAAATGTGACACAATATTTTTCAAGCTTTTAAAATTTTAAGGAATCAGATTTACGAAAAATGAAACTACCTTACAAAATTTAAAGAAAAATTTAAAATTTAATGATTTGTCTAATACTTAATATCAACAGTGCACTTCCCGCTGAAAGTTTGAATAATCTCTAAGTCTGAAGTGGAGGAAAACTTCTAATTGAAGTTGCGCAAACTTGTTTACCAGTAGTTCAAGTAAGCATTTCTACTGATGATTAGCAGTTTTTTACTAACTCTCATCTAGTCAAATTTGACTAATTTCCGCTAGTAGTAGTTAAATTTCTACGACTTTATTTAATTATATACCTGGAATACAATTTCTAATTTTTCAAGAATGTTTGCTATTTAAAAAAGGGCTAAAAAATTTACTTAAATCAGGAGATGAGAAATGGACAGGGAGGGTGGAAGGAGGGAGCGGTGATTTGGAAATTTGAAACCTATCCCTCGCTATGTTCATCCCCTCCACCCTGTTCCAATTCGCACTCCTACATTCTTTTACTTTTTAGATACAGTTTGGAACAAACATTCCCAATGAAGAGAAGCAAATTTTTTTGGTCCGTTTGGTTGATTCAACCAAAAAGTTTCGTACGCTTAATAACTTTGTTTTGGTGGGCACATTTTATAGAATCAACCATGTTTATGCAAAAGATATAAAATAATTTGGTTGGAGTAACAATATGATTTTTTTGAAGGACATTTGGTATTCGTGTTCTCAGTTCTATCGTAGAATTATAATTATTTTAGAAAATTCCCTGTTTCAAAGTCAAAATTCTGATTCTTTACAAAAATTGCAAAGTCACAATTAAATATCCTTTACAGAAATTCCCTGCCCAATTGTCAAAAGCCCGTGCAGAAATTGCCCAATTTGGTCCCGATTTCCGATGTGGCCCCGGTCGGGTTTGCCACATTGTGGCTGTCGCATGGCTACTCTTGTGGTTCCGGTCGGAACCACATATCGAGAAAATACCAGCTGTAAATTGCAGCGCCATCTGCTGTGCCGACCGCCTGATATATCTGATGTTTTATTTTATATTTTCCACAATACGGCTCGGTTTTGAGTGTAATGTGATTTCAAAAATAATTAAAATGCCAAAAACAAAAAGTACCTTACGGGTACGGAAATATAGGTCAATTGCTGTCATTCCCCAGTGTGCAATGAGGATGAAGGTAAGTAGATTTATTAAAATCGGTCGAGCAAACCTAACCTCAAAATAAATTGAGAATAATAAGTTAAGAAAACTATATAAACATTAATTTAAAAGTAGGAACGTTAGCAGAGGTTATGTTTGTGATTTCACAAACTCTTCCTTTTGATTGTTTGGAAAAGAAGGCAACTTTGTACAAGGGTAGACAGCAAAGCCACGTGTAGCCATGTGATTCATTCGCTTAAGTTTATGGTAATTAATTATGCTAATAATTCTAGTACAACCTGCTACACGAAAATAAGTTTACAATGAACCTATGAGCAAAATAAACCTTTCAACGACAGTGAAACGTTCATGTAAGTACGTCTTAATTGGTACTTTCTCTCTTTCAAATTTCCGACAGTGCAATCGAGAAAGTTCACTTAATTTGAACAAATTTTTGTTTTGCTTGTTGCACAAATAACGCTTGGATATTGAACCGATCCAACATTCTTCAGTATTCTATTATTGTGATAATTGAGACAATTTCTATCTACAACATTAGTGTAATGCAAAGGTAAGGATAGTTGCTTTAGAATTTTCAGTGTCATAACCTCACTTTGCTAGTCTTTGTTGCATGAACAGGACTACAAAATGCTGAACACCTTTTCAATTTATATTAAGTTGAACTGAAAAATATGAAAAATGTTCTGTTTTGATTTTCTAATATTTTTTAATAAAGTATAAAGTTCTCAATTTATTGTTTATTTATTACTGCAAGAAAATTTAAATAATAGTATGGCTAAACATAAAAAAATAAAAGGGCGCTGCTCTGGGCCAGATCCAACCGTCCTTATGGATGCCCAGTCTGGCCCTGATCAGGCTAGGCGTTTCATTTCGAATCGGGCGCTGGAAGGATTGCCCGACTGGGCCCACATTCTGCCACATCTGGGCCCGACCCGCGCCACGCCGAAATTTCTGCACGGGAGTATATTTCTTTAGTGAAATCCCCTGTCCCAAATTCAAAATTACTTTACTAAAATTCTATACAATCTAGAATCTATAAACCTAAAATTCTATAAAATCTTTACTAAAATTCTCTTTCGAAAAGTAGAAATCATTATTCTTCTTTTCATTGCGGATATTCCTCGTCTAAACTCCAAATTATAATTCTATGCGAAAATTCATTGTTTCAAGTCAGAATTGTAATTGTCTTGAAGAATTCTCTATTCCAAGTGAGAATGATGATTTTTACACAAATTCCCTGTTCTAATTCAGAATTATATGCACTTTTGATTTGCTTTCAATTTAATTCAATTTAATGCCAGTGACAGATTCAAATTTCCGGTTTTTTCTCGGTAAACGAAATTCCTGTTTATTTTCAGGTTTTCCCGATTTCATGGTGTAGTAGACACTCTGACAAGTAACACACAATAGAACTTCATTTCAGCCATGTTGAAAATTAGCGTTTGGTACAAGCAACCAAATTCGTTGGTACTTGACCAAATTGTTTTGTTGCCGTAACTTTTTTTTATCAGTTTACTAACTACATTGATACAATCCAAACAGAGTTCACAAACCGAGCCATGCAGCTTTCCTACCTGCAGTTATAAAAAATCGAATAAAAATGTAGTCTTATATAAATTAATTTACAAATGTTTAAAAACTTACAAATATTTAAAAACTTGCACGGAGAAAAATATTTCGAGAAACTTTACCAAACTCAGTTGGGTAAAGTTGGGACATATGGACACTTTGATAAAGTTTCATATCTAGTTTGGTAAGACGAAATTCGGTAATACTTCATTAACAAACATGAAAGTGCGACAAACTGACACGAATATCTTCTGAACTGTACTTTAATTAATACTGTACTTGGTAGTTGACATTTTAATGCACATAATTGTAAAATATATCAAACTTCAGATAAAGATTACTGAACAATTGGGTAAAACGCGGTCGAGGGCTTGGTACAAAATATAAGTCGGTTTACAGAAAAGGCATGAAGGAGTCACTGACGCTCGAGAAACTTTAACTGGCAGTTTGGTAAACCGTAACCTTCTGTGAATCAAAAAAACAAACTTATACACAGTCAACAGCATACACTCACATACACATGAGTCACTTACAGCCAATCAGAATACAATTTCATTACAATTACACTGACGACACGTAAACCTTATCAAACACATATAACATACATATAAATAACCCTAATATAATACTACACATATATAAGACGCTTTCGACGTAACTACGCTGACGCACGCTTCACATTGAGAGGAGAAATTTGGAACTTCCTTATATACTAACTAGAGGAATTGATTCAGCGCTTGTGAGAAACGACCAGTGCCGTGACTAAAGTTTTCATAAAAAGATTTATATTATAAGATCTATATTTTTTGGAATATGTATTTTGTAATTGCCACTTTAATTCTGAGTAATTTTCCACCTTTTCTTTGGATATTAACTTGATTCTAATATTATCTGAGTAAGGTATTAAAATGATATCAAAGCACAATTCAATAAAGTTTCCAAATTTTGGACGACTTTGTTTAGAAATAATAAATAAAAAAGTATGCAAAATGTCTTGCTACGCACCTATTTGAAGCTACAAATTTAAAATGAAAAATTGTCAAATCATATTTAAACCATTTTTTAAATATGTGAAATTTACAGATGTTACTTATATTAACTTGGAAAAGATAAAAATTAAAAGTAGAGTTAAATATTCTTCCGTTAAGGATGTTCAAAATCTCTTTAAAGTCTGTCCCACAGGTTTTTTGCGTAAAATTCATATACATCACAAATACGTTCCTTGATATTTTATTTTTATATTTTCATACCCTCTCGGGTAATCCTTCATTTTTAAAAAATATTTGAGGCCGTTTGAAAATTTTGTTGTTTTCGAAAATCATATTATCTAAAATTGTCAACTTCACGGCAACCACTCATAAAATATGTAAATATAAAAAATTAAAAATCTTTACACAAAATGTGATTTACTTAACTTTTTCTCTCTTACACCACTTTTAAAATTTATGCTCTTCAATTCTTCATTTCTGTTATTTGACTTTTCATTACTTGAAGTTGTTTTGTATCTTTTTAAAAATCAGTTCTTTTAACTTTGGTCTTTGTAACTATTTAATACAATAAAAGGATGTAATCAAATACAAAGATTTAAATTTTCGTATGATTGATCACAGTTTATCGAGATAAAATCACACTATCGTTCGAATTTGGATATATCCTTTCACCACAATGTCAGGTAGAATTTTAGAGAATTTTTAAGCCAATAAAACGTGTTTTCAAAAAAATTGCACTTACATGGTTATGACATGTAGTTATTTGCACAACTATTTCTGTTTTTGCATCTGCTTTAGGCGAAATACGTCATTTGCATTTCATTTTAATTTACAAAAGCTCACTCCATTTCCCGAAAGTTTCTTTACAATTATATTCGTCTCGTTTTCGTAGAAATTATTTTATTTAAAAATAATACGTACAACTCTTTTATTTAGTCATGTTTTAAATAAAACAATTTTCTATATGATATTTAATAAAAACGTGATGAATACAATTGTAAAGGACCTTTCAAGGAGTAGAATGAGCTTTTAAAAATTTTAATCGAATGAAAATCATATGAATTTTACCCAAAGCGATTTGTGCTTTTTGAATATTCATTACTTTTAAGCAATTAAATTAAAACTTTCAAATTGGCTAATAAATTATTGAAAATATTACACATGTTTCATATTAGTACTTTTCGCTGGGTGAAAAAAAAATATTATAAAATCAAAACATTTCAAAGACTTGAAATTTATTTGAAATTTTAGGTTGTGTAATTTTTTTAAACTGGAAATTAGCATTTTTAAACAAGAATCATCAAGATTTCTGATTTTTAACAATTGTAGGTTAGGTTAACGATTTATACCAAAAACTGGTATTGTGAAAAAATCACTATAGTTCAAATAGGATAGCAAATTTTTGAATAGTTTCAAATAATATTAACGTTCTTCACAAAAAATCGATCATCTTGCAAAAAAGTCATTGGATTTTGGAACAGATTTACAATTCTTAATAATTTTCTGTTATTTTATGTTTGTGTTTTTCATTGAGAATTATTAGTATTTTTAATAAAAAATTATTAGATTTCAAAGAACATGTACCATTTTTCAACAACTATAGCTTATGTTGACCTGTTTTATCTAAAATCGTTATTTTTGACAAATCATTAAATTTAAAACCAATGACTTTGTTTAAAATAAATTATATTTATAAAATTTCCAAGAAGATTTAGAACTTTTCAACCATTTCAGGTTATGTTGCTGTTTAAGACCAAGAATTTTGAGTGAAAAAACGGTATTTTTAATGAAAAATCATTTGATTTCAAAGAAGATTAAAACTTTTGTTTCATTATAGGTTTTAGGCTAGTGATTTTCACCGGCAATTTTGATATAGGCTTCAAAGAAGATTTACAATTTTGGAACGATTTAAGGTTATGTTAACCCTTTTTACCAGAAATCGGTTATTTAAAATTAAATTCATTTTACTTAAAAATTAAACTTAGGATTATGAACAACTTTAGGTTATATTAGTTTTTTTTTCGTCGGAAATTAGCATATATTGTATAAAAATATTATATATATATTAATTGTGACTTTCTTTGAGAATGTACACAATGGTGATCCTTATCAGTATATTTGATTATATCTGCAAAAATTACATAATTTCTTGTAGGTACGCAATGCACAATTGAAAGAGTTACTCTTTGGTTAATACCGCAGTTGACAAATTATATAAAATGTTATTATGATTAATCAAATTATATACAAATTTCTGTAAAAATGAAATTTTTTCCAATTACACTGAGTAAAAATACAAAATTATTTAAAACATTGTTGTTGAATAATTATTCATATATTCTTTAAAGATTTTTACGATGTAGATTTAGCAAAAACTTTTATTACACTGTATGGTAAAAAAATATTTTAAAAAATATGAAAAAAGATTTTAGCAAAAGAATTCTCAAAAAAATTATATAGCGACGTAAATTTAATGAAAAGTTTTTATTCGATTTTTCGTATGAGAAATTTCAGTTTAAGAAATTGTTTTTAAAAATTTGTTATTTCTTATTTTTGAAACTGAATTTTCTGTTATCAATACAAAACTTTGCAAAATTATACTATAGTAAGAGTTGTGGTAAAAAGATTTTTTTCCAAACCTCATTTATTGACACAATAATTTAAAAACAAAATTCAATGAAATCTAAGTTCATATTTAGATCAAATTTTAACAGAGTATTGATTTCTTTAACCTTCTAGTATTTATATTTAAAAAAAATTGTATCATGCAATAGGAAAAATATATACTTTCTTTTTTTTTCGTGATACCGCGAATTTCAATTTTGATTTTCTCGGAACAGGATTATTTTTTTGGATCGAAGCTTTCTTATTCTCATTGAAATATAATTTTTTCATCCCACTAAATGAAAAAAAAACTACAAATTTTGTAAGGAAAACACTAACATGGCAAAAAGCACTGAAATAGCATCACTAAGGCTTACGCCAGAGGCGTCAATTTCGATCCATGGTAACCAACTTTGTAATAACCTTCCTAAATCAACTCCAACTTTATTTTGCAATTGTAGAACTATTATGCATTATCCAATACTAAATGCCAACGAGAACTATGAATAGGTTGAAAATTGAACAACTTATTCATAATTTAAAAAATGGTAAATATCTTCGAGGTGCTTAATACTTTTATACGATCCTGCAAGATTTGGGAAGTGGTGGGAGATGCTGGGCGACTGCGACTCGAATGTCGGTTTACCAAACTGTCGAATAAAGTCTAACGTAGCAAAAATTAAAATCTATTCCACAGCGGATAAACTTTCATGCAATGTGGTGGAAACAGTCACATATCAAAAATCAATGTTTCTCTAGAATTGATTTTAAACTTTACCAAACTTTCGAGTATATAATACATTTTTTACTTAGAAACATTCACCGAAATTTGTCATTCTATAACCGATTTTAAGGGAAGCATTAACATTGCATAATTTAAAGTTTGCTTGACTTTACATTTGCAAACTTTACTCAACTAATATGAAATTTTATCCAATTTTTCCTCAATGTATGACAGAATAGTTCTCAATAATTACACGACGTGCATTAATGTTTACTTTTGAAAATATTTACTGTACATTTGGAAACTTTAATCTGCGCTATTAAAGTTTACCGAACTGCCATGTATTATTTAACCTTTTGCACGTCACAAATTATTACAATAATGTCAAACATTCTCCTTTTAGTCCATATATCCCAATTTTACTCAAAAGTTTGGTAAAGTTTCCTAACCAAATTTTCTCCGTGTGCAAATAATAAAATCTTTACGAAAGCTTCCAATCCTCAAAAATCAGACCTTTCAAATAAAAATATGTGCTTAGTGATACGTTATCGAAACCGAATTCGAGAAGCTAAAACGATTTAAGATAGTCGGAATCCGGTTCTGGGATGCTTTTAACGCGGAAGCTTTTTGAGGTCAGCTTAGCTTCGGCGCGCGAAAAAAACCTGATCCGCCCAATCGCGTCACCTCGGATAGCAATGCACGAGTCTGATATCGGTTTTGGCCGATGTCTTCGGGGTGGCTAGTACGCTACGTGACGGGGCAGGCCACCCATGTTGTCGTGGTTTGCTCGCATCTATCACGAAGCCACCTTTCCTCTGCTTAAGGCCTTAAGCCCCAATAAAAGCCCAAAGGTTAGGCTGTGTCTCCGGATCGGGCAAAAAATTGGCCATTACCGCACGAGGACAAACAGTCGGTGACTTCGCAACACGCTCGACTGCGTGGTATATCGGAGCGAAGCTCGCGAACGTAGGCGTCGAAATAAACGCGGGCACGAAAGCGCATTTCAATTGCTAATTACTCAGAAGCAATTACCTACCAGAATCCGATAGCACGATATTATACCGAATGGTCGATCGTGTTTACGAAAATGGATAACGAACGACGTTCGCAGACACGTGAACCAATTCGCTTTTTGTCCACATGATTTGCGAAAAGGGTATAATGGATCTGTAATTAATTTACTTTGCAACAAACGAATTCGCGATTGTGTCAATTTAATTACTAAATGAATGATCGAAGTTGGATGGAGTCTACATAGCGCACTTCCCGAAAAATCTGGTATTTTCTTGGGACTTGGTCCAAGTGGCCGGAAGAAAAAACTAAGTCTGTCCTAGGCTTAGACCCGTGTAAAATATTTCGCCTTGCATTTTGTCTTGATGACGGGCAATTGAGACATGCCCAAGACTTGTTGAAGACGTTTGGAAAGTCTAGCTTATGAGACGGCGTGAGACTATTTTCTGTATCTCGCGTTAGGTAGATCTGTTTTAAATTTAATCATCCTAAATTAAAAAAAATTTAATTCCGGTGAATATTGAGGGCTATAGACTTTTCTGAACAGTAGGTTCATCTGAATCAGTTTAAGAGACATCTGTTGATTTACTCAGAAAATAAAGTACATGTTTCTGTCGAAGAATTTCAGCAGGTAGGTAATATCATTCCCATGAAAGAAAGTCGTACCCTTCAGCCAATACATAAAAGAACGCTTAATGTCTTAAGACAAGTTTGTTCGTCTTGCTGAATGCAACCCACTGAGAGCTATTGTCATGAATTTAAGACAAAAATCTTATGTCTAGCAGTCTCGCTTATGAGACGGAACCAGCCATCGATGTCTTGGAGACAAAATGGGCCGTCTTGAAGACAAATACCGAGACAAAATATTTCTACACGGGTATGCTTGGACCTAGGTTAAAACATAGGGTCATGTTCGTCTAACTTTTTTTATTTAACAAAATATTGAAATAATTTTTACGTAAATTTGACCAAAAACATCATACATTTCAAGTCATATTTCATACTTCAAAAACAACGAGCCGATGCCATGGCAAGCTTAATTCGTGCTCTTAAATTAGCTCTGACTTATATTCTTGGCTATCGATTACTCTTGGGTGAAGAAGTAGCACCTAATGCGCATCCAAACAGTTTTGTCCGGAACTAGGATCCGCGGAACTAAGAGCGTTAGTTCCGAACCAAGCTATTGGGCAGCGCATTAGGTGCCAAGAATATGGGGACGGCGACTGACACTTGTGGCCGCTAGGGTCGCTAGTGCGCGTGGAGATACACAAGATGAGAGTTCCAACTGTGGGAACGTCTGCTGTTCGAATTATATCAGTCCGTCATAAAGCAGCGTTGAGGTGTTAGCTTAAATCACTATTTTCGAAATGCCAGGTAGTGTGCATGCGACAATTGGGTGTAAAAATAAGAAAGCATATCGCTTTCCAAATAACAAAAAACTAAGAAAACTGTAGATATTGCCTTGTGCCTGCGTACAAGGTATATCTCCACTCACGGTGCTGCCCTCTAAGCTGAGCTTGACAAATCGCCGTCCCCATAGAGTGAACTTCCGCCTATTTCAAAGATCGCTTATTTCAAATTTCACCTATTCGGGAAGTCCTCGTTGGTTTAGATTCAGTGTTTTAGCATGACGTCATGGAAATGCAGACAACTTTTTGGAGAAAATCTTCTAAACGTAAAAGTAAGTCATAAATGTACGAATAATAATATTTTTCAAGTGTAAAATCTATTTTCTCAGTCATGTTCCATTCTTTTGTCGATTGACAACCTTTCAGTGACACGAAATAAAATATCCAAAATTTCAGGTTAGTGTAGCAGATCGGGTACTCTAACCTCAAATTTCAGATAACCAATTATATTTCGTGAAACTGAAAGGTCTTAAACCATTAAAAGGATGGGACAGAATTACGCAAATGCCATTCTATAATTGAAAAATATCACTATTCAGACCTTTATAACTTACTTTTACGTTTAGAATATTTTCTCCAAAAAGGCGTATACAGTTGCAGTTCCATGTGCCAAACTTCCTGTCGGCTACATTTCCACCTATCCTAGCATTCAAATTGTATTATTCAAACCTTTAACTTACTTTTACGTTTAGAATACTTTCTCGAAAAAGGTGTATGCACTCCATTGTCAAGAACTGTGCTACTCTTCAGAGGATGTCCACCTATCCTAGCATGACCGCGACTTCATGCTACAAAAATCACTATTCCGCGAAATATTGGAGTCGTTTTTACATTCTCATCTCGAGAAGGTATTAGATTTGTGTAAAATTTGACCCCTCCAGTTTTTGTCAAATGTCTACGTTTTGAGACCCCCTGAACCCAAAAAACAGGTTTTCGCGAATGTGTCTCTCTGTCTGTATGTATGTGCGTATGTGTGCATGTGTGTATGTGTACGTGTGTATGTGTGTATGTGGGTATGTGGGTATGTGGGTGTTTATGTATGTAGATTTTTATTTTGTTAGCACGATAACTTTCGAAAGAATTGACAGATTGGATTGGGCTTTGATATACTCTTCAAGTGTCCTAAAATGAAGGTCAAGTTTGTTAGACAGCCATTTTGGATCAAAATTCAAAAATTAAGAGCATTTTGAAAATTTTTGGAACCACTTTTTTCAAAATTTGGAAATTATATGTGCGGCTGTTCATAGTACTCAGAAATTCCAATAATCTATTTCTCTAACATTTTTTGATAAAATGGACATTTTCAGAGTTATGGCATTTTCAAAATCCAAAAGAAGAAACGAAAATTAACATTTTCAGCCAAACAACGCACGATACGGAAAAAAGTCAAGGCAAGAAAAATGTTTCTTTTTGCACGCCCTACAAGATCGTCAAAAAGACTTTTTGAATTCTTTTGAAAAATCGAAAATTCGCATTTTCATTGCACAAAAAATAATGAAAGATCCAAAAATTCTATTTTACGATCAAACTGTTCAAGATACGACAAGTGATGATTCAAGAAAATTTGTGCGTAAAAAAAAGATCTACAAATTTGTTATTGGTCACTTTTCGATGGGATGTGTAGTTCTTGTTTTAGGCGTAAAAAAGAACATTAACAGTGAAAAAATCAGCCCGATAAGTGGGCACATTCTCATCAAAACTTTGCTTATTTCATTTTTTTTTCATCTCGTGTGTGTTTTTTCAGAACACTTAATTGTTTTTATGTTCTCAATACTATTTCTAACCATTAAAACAATAAAGTAACTATCATTAATGCTCACGGTACTTGAAAATTTGGATTTTTACATTCTCATCCAGAGAAGGTATTAGATTTGTGTAAGATTTGTCCCCCCCCCCCCACCCCCCGGTTTTTGTCAAATGTCCATTTTTCAATAATCATTTGAAAATTTATCATATACATGTTCCAAAAACATCTTAGATACTTTTTTTCTCCCCTTTGCAGGTAGTTGGAAAAAATCTTTCAAATTGTATGATTTATTAGAAAGATACGGAAATATACGCTGAACTAATGGAATTCCCTTCTTCATTTGATATCAAATACAAATTCAATCATTTTTATCTAAAGAACATAGAACATAACATATACTCGTTGCGAAGCGCGACTACCAAATATCGACCGCGAAGTGCGAGTGTCTTGATGAGAATGTGTTCCTTAAGGTCGAGAGATCCTTGAGTAAATTAGTTCTTTTTATGTAAAACTGACGTAATTAAACCAAAAGCACGTCATGACGATGGAGTTTACTAAGAGAGTATTAGCTCGCGAAGCGCGCAATAGCGAGCATACGAAGTGCGAAAACCTAGAGGAACCAAGCTTAAAGCGTCAGGCAAATGTGTCCGAGCGCGTAGCGCGAGGCGAACACATTATCGAGCGCGAAGCGCTAGAGCCAACAGGTGCGCGCCCTAGGCGCGCTCAAACTTGCGGGCGAAGCGAGCCGCGCGATGAGAATGTGCCCGCGAAGCGGACAGATTTTTTTTATTATTATTATACCATTAAGTGATTTCCTTTTCGGGGAGGCGTGACTTGCTCGACGAGGAAAGGAGTAATGTGAGGTAGGGGTATAGATTTTTTAGATTGATCTAGAATTCTCGTGTTATATATTTGAATGACACGTTCGTCCTGCAACACTGCTCCGACCCAGTTTGCTGAGTGAAGATCCTCACAAAATTGTTATGTGTGTTTCCCCACTTGGGCCCATTAGTATACAAGGTCTGTGTTTCAGGGGACATTCACTCTATTGTCACTCTGTTTATAAACTATTTGTCGCCACACTCTTCTGTTCCGGCATACTTCTCTTGCCTCCTTCACGTTCATGCATTTTCTCATACGAGCTCTCGTGTTTCTATGGCTTGTTATGTCTCTTCGAATTAAGGTCTCATTCACACATTCTAACAATTCTTTCCGCGGTCTGCCTCTGGGCACACTGCCATTTACTTTACCTTGATACACTTGTTTCGTTAATCGTTCATCTTTCATTCTCTCAACATACCCGAACCATCTTAACCGATTTCTTTCCCATATGCCAACTAGTGTCTCTTCTGTACCACATTCTTTGAAGATAATCTCGTTACTCACTTTGTCCATCAGTGTTCTCCCGCATATCATGCGCAGAAATTTCACTTTAATTGCGTTGATTTTCATCTTATCTTTTTCTTGGTAGGTTCAGATCGCGCTACCTTACAGAACAGGCTGTATAAATGTAGAGTTATGTATTTTCCTTTTAGCTTTACTTGATATATTTTTAATTCTGATAATAAGTCCTGCTCTACTGATAACATTCTTTCCCTCGTTTATGCGCCTATCTAACTCCCCATCTATCTTCTCGTCACTAGTGAATAGGCTACCATAATATACGTACGTATCAACTTGTTCTATTCTCTCATCATTTAAGACAATGTTGCATATTGTTTTCTCACTCTTTCCTTCAAATACCATAATTTTTGTTTTCTTTGACTTAATTCTGAGGCCCACGCTCTTCATGCTTGTATTCAACTAGTTCAAGATTCATTGTAAGTCTTCGATTGTTTCTGCTATAACAACTTTATCATCTGCGAATGCTCACCCACGTACCCTTACTGTTTCGAGATCCATATCTTCTTTGACGAAGGGGGCCATTCTTTGACACTTGTTCATGAATATAATGAATAGCCATGAGGACATTACGCATCCTTGTCTAACACCTTGCATAATATCGAACTAGTCACTCAGTTTTCCATAAGCCCTTCAACTCGCTTTGCTACCAGTATATATTGTTTCTATTGCTTGTAGGAGCCATTCATTGACTCCGTATTCTTTCAGGACTGCTCAAAATTTACTTCTATCCACCTTGTCAAATGCTCTTCCCAGGTCAACAAAAACACAGCAAACTTTTTTTCTACTCTCAAACTTTTTTCTGTGATCTGTCTTGAGGTAAATATTTGATCCGTGCGTGATCTTCCTGGCATAAATCCACTATGAACTTTCCATATCTTCTCTTCTGTTATTTTCATTACCCTACGAATAAGTACAGTGGAGTCTCACATATTTCTCATCTCCCTTATTTCCCATCTCCTTTATTTCTACTCGGCCGTACACGGTTATTTCCATTTGCGCAGTTCCGGCACCTCCCACTACGGTCCCTGTATATTATCTTCCGCGTCAGTGGCTGAGCAATTAAAAAGAGGCCCGAAGAGCGACCTCGTTGGTTAAAATTGAGTATTTCATCATGATGTCATGGGAGTACGTCATACGACTGTTTCGAGGAAATATTCTAAACATAAAGGCATAAATGCACGAATAGTAATATTTGTCAAATGTAGAATGTATTTTCTCAGTCATGTTCCATTCTTGTGTCCATTGACGACCTTTCAATTCCACGAAATAAAATATCCTGAATGTCAGGTTAGTGGTACTCTAACCTCGAATTTCGGACAGTTGCTTGTATTTCGTGGAACTGAAAGGTCGTCAATCGACAAAAGAATCGGAGATGGCTGGAAAATAGATTTTACACAGGAGAAATATTACTCTTCAGATCTTTAGCACTCCACTTTACGTTCAGAATACTTTCTCAAAAAAACGCGAGTGCAGTGGCAGTCCCACATATGCTAACCTTCCTGACGGCTGATATTTTCACCTAGCCTAGCATAGCTGCGAAGACGTGCTAGAAAACTCACTATTCTGCAAAATATTTGAGTCGTTTTTTGATTCTATTATATTGAGTTTTACTTGGCAAATTGTCGGACATAAACAAAACACTGGAAAAACATTGGCACACATGATGCGCAAATGTGCAAAAGCTCTCACAGACCGCGAGTCCGCGACTTTTTCAACTCCGCGAATCGGGGCTGTCTGAAATGTTTTCAATTGGAATATATAATATTGCGCAATGTCCGAGTCCGCATGTGAGTGTCCGCGTCGGCGCCTTTGTCCATACGCTGCTGGTGTTTTTCATACAAGAGTCGCCACCATCACTGGCCCCTCGAGCTGAGAAACCGTGTGAGGCAACAATTATAGGAATATCGGGTGTATTTATTGGTATATTATTATTGATGGTATTTATTATTTTAAATTGACCGCGATTTCGGCACATGCACAGTTGAAAAAGTTGCTAAGAGCGCCCTCATCGATACAAGGCCGGGGCAGTCAATGAACGTCGCTTGACAAAAATAACCTAAAGTTCGCAGTAGAGGTTGAGGCCCACAATTCGCGGTTCACGCGGCGCCCTCATACTCGCAGTGACCAAAACGCCCGTTCGGCCTCTCGTATCGAAATATACTATTGACAAGGTAAATAGAAGTAAACTTCGGGAAGTCCTTAAAGAGTACGGAGTCATTGGATGGCTCTTACAAGCAATAAAAACAATATACACAGGTAGTACAACAAGTGTAAGGGTTAATGGGAAACTGAGTGAATGGTTCGATATTATGCAAGGCGAAGAAGGTGTGGATCTCGAAACAGTGAAGGTACGTGGGTTAGCTTTCGCAGATGACAAGATTATCATGGCAGAATCAATCGAGGACTTGCAAAGAATGTTGAATAAACTTAATACAAGCATGAAGAACATGGGCCTCAAAATTAACGTAAATAAAACAAAAATCATGGCGTTTGAAGGAAAAACCGAAAAAACAATGTACAACACTGTCCTAAATGATGAGAGATTAGAACATTCTCAGAAATAAAAACATATAAAAAAAAGCTAGGATGGCCATATACAATTCTATATTCGAACCAACTGTACTATACGGTAGCGAAACATGGACCTGCTAAGAGAATGACAGGAGTAAAATTAACGCGATTGGCATGAGAGTTCTGTGCACAATATGCGGGAAAACACTGATGGAGAAAGTCCGAAACGAGATAATTCTCAAAGAATGTGGTGCAAAAGATACAATAGCTGACACATGGGGAAGAAATCAGTTGAGCTGGTTCGGACATCTTGAAAGAATGAAAGATCAACGACTGACCAAACAAGTGTATAAAGGTAAAGTGAATGGCAGAACGCCCAGAGGTAGACCGCTGAAAGAATGGTCAGAATCTGTGAATGAGACACTAATTCAGAGACATAAGAAACCATAGTAACACGAGAGCTTGCATGAAAAAATGCATGGACGTAAAGGAAGCTAGAGTAGTATGCCAGGAAAGAAAAGTGTGGCGACAAATAGTTTGTAAACAGAGTGATCATAGAATGAATGACACATGGAAGAAAGACATTGGATCGCTAGAGATCTAGAGATCTAGATATTGATCGCTAGAGAGATTGATCAGCAACCAGAGTCGGAGCAGTGTTGCGGAATGAACGTGTCATTTAAATAAATAACACGAGAATTCCAGATCAATCTAAAATATCTGTACCTAACACCAATATACCTATCTACCTTATACCTATATACCTACCTACACACTACTATTTCCCAACCGAGCAAGTCACGCCTACCCTGAAAGGGCTTAATGGTATAATAATAATAATAATAACTCTATACTTACTTCCCTATTTCCTCTCCACTCACTGTCTCTCAGTTCCTCCATTCCCACACCCCTCATTTCCCCTCAATTCCCGTCCTTTGAAAAAATTACGACAAACGGACGGACGGATGGAGACCCGACCGAAACTATGTAGGTTTCGGCCCGGCTACAAAACCCTGACATTTTTATGAAAATTCATGGTGAAATTACCAAAAATTACCGAAAATGTCCGGACATTTTCAGGAATTTAAGGTATCCAAAGATTTCTGAAAGAAATCCAAAAATTTCCAAAATTCCCAAAACTTTATGGAAAATTGCTAAATTACCGGAAATTTCGAATATCCAAAGATTTCCAAAATTTTGAAAATTTTTGGTAGTTTATTCGTAATTTCTGGTTATTTATCAGTTATTTATCAAAACTTATCACTTCGAGTTTGTCCAATCACTATTCACTACTAACAATCATTCTCTCAAGCGTCAAATCATACTGAAGTGAAGTTATGATTCCAGCAATCCTGAAAAGTAACTCTGAATCGATATGCGCAGGATTGACAGTGAGAAAACGTTTTTTTATAACTGGTTTTAGTCACGGGTTTGGAATTGGTCACTTCCCGCACGCAATACATACCTCGAAAAGCGAAGATTTAGCGCATGCGTTACAAACAAATATGTTTCGTGTCATGAAAACGCAAGAAGTGAAATAATACTGTACATTTTATTTTAAATAACTCAACATGTGGTCATTAAAGGAAAGAAAAATTCACAATCAAGTATAATAAATTAAAATTGTAAAATAATTGTTTGAAGATGAAAATATTATACCTGAACGACTGTCAGTTCAGGTGACCTAAACAAATCCAATGTTATCACATTCTCATCCTAATGAGAAGGTATTAAATTTATGTAAAATCTAACTTCGTCAGTTGTTATCAAATCTCCACGTTTTGAGACCCCTTGAGTAAGAGAAAACGATTTTTACGAAGGTGTCTATTTGTCTGCTGTCCGTCTGTAGTCTGTAGGCACGATACTTTCGAAAGACTTATTAGATTAGATTGAGCTTCAATAAACGTTTTTAAGGCATAACAAGAAAGAACAATTCCGTTAACTAGCCATTTTTGACCAATGGTTCCGGTTTTATCCATCGGAAATGTTGTAAAGAAATCAAAAATTACATTTTCCACAAAATATATACGAGATTTGAGAAAAATGTTCAGATAAAAAATAGTTCATACCAAAAAGGTAAGCTAATTTTGTGGGAACCATTTTTTGATCAATTACATATTTTCGCTTTAATCGTGAAAAATGTTATTAAAAAACACAACTTTTCGGCGAAACTATGCCAGATACGATGAAGCTGTTTGGATGAAAAATTATTTATATCAAAAAGATGAACAAATTTGGTGAAAACCGTTTTTTGATAAGGTACATATTTTACGTTTTGATCGTGAAAAATGCTATTAAAAAAAATGATATTTTTTGGCATAACTATGCAAGATGCAAAAAAAATGAAGACAAAAATTAATTCTCCAAAGAAAACCTATAAATTTGCTGTTTATCATTTCTTGATAGAATGCGTAGTTTTTGTTTTAATCGTAAAACATAATATCAAGTATTAAAATTTGTTTTTTCTTCTAAAAACGACATGAAATACAAAAAAATGAACAGAAAAAAGTTGTTAACACAAAAAATATCTACAAATTTTCCAGTATTTATTTTTTAATAGGACGCCTAGTTTTTGTCTTAATCGTAAAAAAAAAACATTTTTAAAAATTACAATTTTTATAAAAAAGACTCAAGACACGAAAAAAATGAATAGATAGAAGTTGTCCACCAAAACGAAATCGAAAAATCTGTTATGAAATAGTATTTGATAGGACGCGTAGTTTTTATTTTAAACGTAAAAAAATAACATTAAAATGAAAATTAAATTTTTTAGTAAAACGATACAAGCTACAATAAAATGTTAATTAACAAAATTATTCGCGCAAATATCAATGTAATAATAAGAAAAATGTATATATTGTATATAATATAATAGAATTATACATGTATGTATACCATTAAGCCATTTCCCTTTCGGGGTAGGCGTGACACTACCCGATTCGGGTAGTGTTTCTAGGTGGATAGTTTCTTGTAGTAAATAACTGCAAGTGTGGGCTCACCAAACCCACGACTAGCCAACAGCACGCAGTAGTATTATTCCCGAACGGTCACCCATCCAAGTACTAACTGCGCCCAACACTGCTTAACTTCAGTGATCTAACGAGAACTGGTTTTTTCAGCGTGCTATGGCCGTTGGTCATAATAATAGTAATAAACATAATATAGAAAAATGCGCGTTTCGGACAAATTTGAATCGAGCACGAAGCATGAGATACGTTATGAGAATGTGTTCGTCAAAGTCGAAGGAGCTTTAATAAACAAGAATTCACTATCATCAAATCACAGTTGTCAATGTTTGGACCTTTAATTTCAAAAGGTCCATGCAAAATTGTGGGGGAATTACAAAGACCGAGTTGCGTAGCGCGATTTAAATATATTATCGCGGGCGATTCGCGAGACCCAACAGGCGCACACCCTAGGCGAAAAAATAATAAGTCATTTTTTTATTCTTATAACAAAAATTATAAATCGCGGTCCTGTGATCTAGCACAGTTCTGAGACAATTAAACCTTCCAATTGGAGTTAAGTCCGTAAAAAAAGTAAGAATGTGTTGGACAGGAAATTCAAAACATGATACCTGGCGTCAAGCTCAACAAGAATAACTTTAATTATACTAGGAATAATATCATTAAGCACAAAAATTACCCATCAAAGCAGTTGAGATGAGACATCAAGATTAAATTGTATACGGAATCCTTTGGTAATTTCAGTACGCGTGTAGAAATAGCCCTACTTGGCCCTATTAAAAGTCGGCGATGTTTCTAGTCGGGGGCTGGTCGGAGCCTAGTCAAGCTGTTTCAAAAAAATTTTAACTCTCTGCAATTAACTGACTTGAGGTGATATATGAAAACGAAAAAGTACTATGTATGCAGAAGAGCACAATATGATATCTCAATCCCTATGAAGGGTAATTTTTCCCGTTTATTATTTTCTTGGTGTAATTGAGGTGATTTTTATTATCGCAAACGTTAGGTATCATGATTTGGGTCTCCTGTCAAACAATTATTATTTTTACTAGAATTAACGCTGGATGAAAGTTTGAATCGTTTCGTGACTGCCCATGATCCCAGGTCCGTGGTTTAAACTTCTTTAAAAAATTAAAAGAAATTGCGCTAGTGAGAAATGAAATATTAAGAGCTTGGCAGCTCTCGTAACGTCAACACCAATCAACTACGTATCTTAGTTTCGCAGACCATATTACTTGCAGTAATCACCATCTGTTGGATCGCAATAATCTTAGAATAATCGATTGCACGCAGCTGAGTAGCTTGGCTCCTCTTTATCGCTTAATTATTATGGACGTACATAGTAATAGTTTAATGATGCACCCGCATTTGCGCGGGCTGAATTTATCACCGTCATAATTGCCAATCGTTTACCTGCACGAAACCAGTTCCCCGTGTGCGATATACGCGGTTTTGTGCGTACGATTATCATTCGAAGACTGCCACCAATCGCCATCATTAATTTTTGCCTCATTTACATTTTCAATTATGCCCTTAGTCCCTTCAAGTTTCGAGATTACCTTCGCTCATACCCTCAATTCTTCAGTTCTATTTGTTTATCAAATAATTACCGAAATTGAAGAGCTTGAGGGATTCAAAAATAATTGTTTCGTGTCCGAAAAGGAAATTAGCTAATAGCATATCACGATTATTAATTGGTACCGAATAAAATTAATAAAAAGGAGATTGATTCGAATAAATAAGACAACTTTGAATACAGACATTAATCACGTTATAAAATCGTTTCGAAATGCATAGATTCATCTTTATAATTTCATCTCTATTGAATAGACTCTAGTTTTCCGTTGATTTTCTGAAAACTGGATGTCTTTCTCCAAAGAACAGTTCATTACTTACATGCAACATTAAAATGACTCGAAAGTGTACATATGTGGGTGAAGGGCCTGTTAAAAAAGTCCCACGAAGATTGCGAATAAAGTCTTAGTAAAGTACCGGGTATGAGAAAAGTGTTATCTATAGTACCAAATTTTCTTCAAACTTCTTACAAGTCCAAATTGAGACAAAAGGAATAGATGAATCCACCTCAATTTTCCTGAAATTAGCAGGACAAGACTGACGGGTTATCATTCATTGCTTTATAAAAGGGTAATAAGACGTGGAATTGATCAACTTTTTCTTTATTTCGAGTCCACATTATTGTATATTTTATTACCATACTAATTCATTATCTCAATGAAACAATGATTTAATAATTTAATTATTTCTATAACAAACTGTATTTTTTCGGTCTTGCTCCCAATTTCCCGTCGGACCAACATCAATGAAGGTTTTTTTTAAATAAAATAGAAATATATGGGATGTATAAATATGATGGTTCGATTCTTCGGTATTTCATGAATTGGAAAAGTTACTTTTAAATATATTTAGCAATAAGTGAACGGTCTGTTCATTAAAAATAGCGATAGCCATGGTATAACTGCTTAATTTTCTACATTCTGATATAGGTCGCTGAGAAATAAACTGATTCCACCAAAAGCATCTTCAATAAAAAAAACTGCCATGAAAAAAATCTGCCAAATACAGCTATATGAATTTGTGAAATCAAATTCGGTCAATTAATTTGGGAAATAATATTCACAATAAAATGTATTAAGAAACATTTTTGTAACCCTACAGAAGGCCTACAGAACATTTTGAAAAGTTGTACTAGCCATTATACAACTTGGCGGGATTATATTATGCCATCAATCTCCCAAACTCATACAATTTTTATTAAAATCATTTTGCTTATAAAATTCCTCCCCGCTAAGTTTTATAATGTCTAATATGGATTTTAAAATTTTATTAAAAAGTTTCTGTAGGGCTTTTTATAAAAAAATTTCATTATATATTTTATTATGAATTTTGTTCCTAAATTACAATACTAACTTTGATTTTATAAATTCATTTCGTTGTATACTGGAACCTGCACTGAAAAAAAAACTAGTAATGGTTTACTAGGATTTTACTAGTCTGCATTGTTCGTACAGCGGATTACTGTGCACAACTAGTTAAACTGACTATAGAAATTTATGTTAGAGTAACCAGTGAAACTGGTAATTTCAACTTGTTTGACTGTTATTTTTAACAATATTTATCGTAAGTTTAACAAAGAGAAAATAGTAGAATGAACTTGACCGTTTTGGTACACAAGACCTTTTTTTGAACAGTTTAATTAACCACAGGTTAATGCCAGTTTAACCGTTCAAAATAGAAAAATTGAGAAAGAGTTATAGTTACTCTAACTAGTTTAATTTTCTTCGGTGACTATAATTTATGTAGTTAAATAAACCATGTTTGCATACTAAAAAAATATGCCCGCTTCACGGGCACATTCTCATTGCGCGCTACGCGCGCGGCTCGCTTCGCTCGCAAGTTTGAGCGCGTCTAGGGCGCGCGACTGTTGGTTCTCGCGCTTCGCGCTCGGTCTTTATATTTCCCACACATTTGTGTTCAGACCTTTTGAAATTAAAGGTCAAAGCGTGAACAACTGTAATTTCATGGTTGTGAATTCTCTTCTTTTGAAGCTCCTTCGGCTTTAACGAACACATTCTTACCACGTATCTCGTGCTTCGCACTCGATTTTTTCCAAAATGTGAACTTTTCTACATTATAATCAACACTATTATATTTAATGTACATTATATTTATTTCTGTACCTCGATCTGGTACTATGAAGAGGGTGCTCAAAGCACCTACGGCCTTGACGATTAGACTCTCATTGTGATACTCGCTCTTCGCGCTCAGCAGCTAGGCTATACAGAAAATTGCGTTTGAAAAATAAAACCATGTGAAAACTAGTGAAAATTCTGATTAAAATTTTTTAATCTACCAGAAAATTTATTTTTCTACTTTTTGAAATTTTTTAAAATTTCGAAAAGTATATAACTTTTCTAATTTTCATCGAAATCAAAAATTTTATTAAGATAATTTCCAAGTTTTTCACCCATCTGTAAAAAACTTTCACAAAAATTTCTGAAACTTGAAAAAAATTTTTTTTTTAAATTTTGAAAATGCTCCAAAATTTTTAATTTTGGTTAGAAATATCTGGTTAACGAACTTAGCCTTCGTTTTAGGACCCTTGAAAAGTCTACCAAAGGCTGACTCGATTGGACGAATCCTTCAAAAGTTAACGTGGCTACAACATTCAGGTAACCATACAGACATACAGACATACAGACAGACAGACACCGACAAAATGTTATGATTTTTGGACTCTGTGAGTGCCGGAACGTAAAGATCCGTTAAAAACCAGAGGTCGAAAATTTGAACGATTACATTACACTCTCATGAATGAGAATGTAAAAAAGCCACTCCTAAAAATATTTGTTTAAATGAAGCTGCCGTGTTCAATATGTCACAAGGGATGAAACACAGCGATTGCAACGAGTGTGAAGTTTGCTGCCTGAGCAGCTTGTGCGTAATCCATCAATTCCCACTCTTCTAACTTTTTTAGTATTAAGGTAAACGTCCCAGTAATCGTGACCATAAGCGATTTCATCAACTTCAAATATTTAGAAAATTGTTTTTGTAGCATTATTTGAAAAATTATTGGTACTGATTGAAGCATTAAACATCCTAGAATATTATAAAAATTGTTCCTACATTATATTTAATATTACTTTTTATTTATAAACAATTAAAAGTCAAAAAGCACCGATGTCACAGTTATCGTGATTTCCAAATCTGTCATGTACTAGTAATCGTGAGTCGTTGTCCCAGTCTTCGTGAAAAAGGTTAAGTTTTTTTGAAATCAGTTTTTAGCAATTTGGAGGTGTATTTTAAGTGCATTTTTTTTTTACTATACTTTAATGAAATGAAAGATGTATTTTTAGTTTTATATTGATTGAGACCTCTGTGATGAAAGCCGTCGAAACAACCTTAAAATGGAATCTTCTGATAGTTCTAATAAGTTTGATGAACTCTATGAAAATTAATCATAATAAAAATGAATTTTCTTTTAAAATGTTTAGTTTTTATTTCAGTTAAAAATATTATCGAATAAAATTAATATTTTATTCATAAGAAATAAAGTGGTCACAAAAATAAGCCGAGATAAATATTTATTAGAATTTTTATCACGATAAGTAATAACGACAATGCTGAAATTCTTTTATAATACTGAATATTATAATTAAAAATCATTAACATTTTAAGTAACTAGATGTAGCACACGAAATTTGATCAAATGCAGTGACTAAAAAAATGAGGTTATTTTCTGTTTACGTTGTCACAATATTAAAACTATCAATAATTATATATCTATTACACATTTTTCTTTATATAATGCAGTATAGATTAATGTTATCTAATGAAAAATTACTTAATAAGTATTAACTTCACCGAAGAATGATATTAAACTCAAAAATTGATAATGAAATCTCTAAACTCATTCAAATATTTTACATCACCTTTTTTCAGTTTTAAGCACTGATTTATATTACGATTACTACCCACAGTAATAAGTCAGTTCTACGATTTCATTTCATACCTTTTTGAAATTAATTAAATTATTATTTGTAACGAAATATGGAAATAAAATTTTGACAGAATCGTCCTAGTCTTCGTGACAGGTCACGATTACTCGACCAACTATGCTTTTAAAATGTCCCTATAATCGTGACCGATATTTCTTGAACGAGAAGGTACTAAATTAAGATTTTACTTTATTTTATGAAACAAAAATTATTTTTTATTACAAAAAAATTATTTTGGTCCCGATAAACTAATTCCTTGACATAGTAAAAGCTTAAGTAAAGAAACGCCTTTCCTAACCAAAATGTTAAGCTATTTTCCACGTTTCGTGATTCATCGCCACCGGCAATACAAATACATTTTTTTTACCCATGTGCACTATTTGTATAAAAAAAATAATTTGGTTTCCACAACAAGCATTGTTCAACCTTACTTGAAAATATTTTAGGATTGTATTTTTATGCGCAAAATACTTAATTCTGGCGTTTACACCTCAAAACTCACGATTACTGGGACCGTCCCGATTACTGGGACATCTACCTTATCGATGCCATGTTTAACACGAAAAACACAATCTTCGCTAATGTTCGCCAACGTTGCTAACTTGCTGGTTAGGGAAGATAACCAGATATTAATTATATTAATATTAATATTATATAATATTATAATATTGATATTAATATTAATTATATTAATATAAATATATTAATATAATAATAATTTGATTTTAGTGATGACCGTCTGTAGACGGTCTTAAGTGATTAAGGGTTAAGTACTTCCAGAGCGAAAATTCAAAACCGTCTAAATTAATTGGAATTTTCAAAATATAATTTAAAATATATAAAACTCGTGTTTAATTTGAAGTAAACTTATATATATATATATATATATATATATATATATATATTTACAATGTTTAAGAAAAATAATTTTATTGTCTTATATTACATCTCTAAAAAATTAATTTTTTGCTATTATATAAACAAAAAAAATTTTCACCAAAAAATTATAACCTTCCACGAATCAACAAAAATTTTTGTACCATATTTCAGAAATAAATCACCATCATCCGAATACTATATATACATTTACACTGTAAATAATATTTTTTGTATTTTACCCACTGTGTTTTTGTATAATTATACCAAAATAAAGATTATATTTTTATTTTCTCAAGATTTTGTGAATTTCCCTTTTTCAGAGAGGTAATAATCGGATCTAGTTTGAAATAGGTAAATTTACAAAAACTTCTCTCTAAATATGAATTAGTGAAAATTTCACTAGTTGAATTAGTAAATGTATGGTTCACTAACCAAATAGTAATATTTTGATGTTTTACATTTGAAATAGTGAATATATTACTAATAAATTAGTAAAAGTTTTACTAATCTCAATTAGTAAAAGTTTTACTAATCTCAATTAGTAAAAGTTTTACTAATCTCAATTAGTGAACATGGTTCACTATTATTTAGTAGCTTCGCTTCACTAATTCAGTAGTAACTTAGCGCGCTCACTAACGAATTAGTGAACTGCAATGATTCTGACCAATCTGAAGTCATATCCTCATATGACATTGCGTGCCACTTGATGCCACGCTATTTGAGGTTCGCATTGTTTTAATCCTTAAAGTACAGTTCGATTTTAAAAATCATTAATTTAATTTATATTCACAGTTGATCAACCAAAAATGTTTTTTTACCCAAAATCATCAGTTTCAAACGCTTCTAATTTCTAATTGCTCAAGTATGTAAAAGTTCATATAAAAATTCTTCAAATTAAAATGTACGCTTGAAAATTAAAATCTAAAATGGAAAATTTTTAAAGTGGAAGATTTTTGAATTACGCATTCTAAACTGAATGATATCATTATTGTAAAATATAACAATTTATCTAATTATTTAAGAAGGGTTGAAATACAGGTTGGAAAGACCATTTTTAAATTTGTAAAATTCCTGGTCAAAAAATAAATGCACTGTTCCTTCCCGGTTTTTCCCGGTCTCATAAGATTCCCGATCCAGCGGCCACCCTGAAATTATCATATTATTGTTCTATTTAACTATGGCCAGTAGACAAAAAGGAATTCAAGATCAATTTATTTATTTATTATCGCCAACGGCCATACCACACTGAAAAAACCAGTTCTCGTTAGATCACTGAAGTTAAGCAGCGTTGGGCGCGGTTAGTACTTGGATGGGTGACCATTCGGGAATACTACTGCGTGTTGTTGGCTCGTCGTGGGTGTGGTGAGCCCACACTTGTAGTTATTTATTTCAAGAAACTATCCACCTAGAAACACTACCCGAATCGGGTAGTGTCACACCTACCCCGAAAGGGAAATGGCTTAATGGTATACATAATACCTGGCCAAAAACACAACATCATTGAATATCAATGTACTTTTTCGTTTCAAATATTCTGTTTTATTGTCAATAAAACTTACATGAATTTATTACAGTGCATATTCTTTGTATTCTAGCATTTTTTATAATCTCCTTGCAATTTATATTTATTTTGAGAAAATTAATTTTTTCACTGAACAATTAGTGTATTTTTACTGTATAATTAGTGACTTTTCACTCTTCAATTAGTACACACTGCAATGACAGGGATTACTAATTGCTTAGTGGAATTTCACTAATTTCACAAGTGGACAAATTTCACTAATCAAATTAGTAGTTTTCTACTAATCGTGAGTGGCCGACTTCTCTCTAATTGAATTAGTGAAATTTCACTATCAATTAGTGAAATTTCACTAATTCAGATTTAGAAAGTTGTGAAAATATAAACATAACCTGTAAAACATTTACATTTAAAGTCACGTTTTAACAAAATTTTATTTGCAAATTTGTATAATTATACCCCGTTTTACGAACTAATTTTACAAGTTTTGGTATAATTATACAAAAACAGTGAGTATAAAATGAAAAAAATATTCTTTACAGTGTATACATGTAGAACATTCTATAACCTCTATTTCCACCTGTCTCAAGAATGCTATAACAACATATAGTTTTTTATAACCTCGAATCCATAGAAAATTAATACATATATGATATACAAATTTGAGTAAAGTATATGATGTATTCCAGAAGTCATTTATTTCATCAGAATGGGTTATTTTATCTTATTATGTCTTGCATGCAATGATATATATTCGTTTTTATATTCACCTTATACATATCTTTGTGCATATGAATTTACATGAAATGTATTTTAGATTCATATTAATTCATTGTAATTAAATACTATTAGTAACCATCAACAACGTTAGCTTTACTACTTTTTATTTAACCAAGTTTAATTAGCACAGGTTACTAGGCCATAATGTTATTTTTACTGGACAAATTTTACTAGGTTTGACTAGTTAACTTCACTTTGCACATGCAGTTGTTGTTACCAAAAAACTGGTACAGTTGACTGTGAATGATTTAACTAGTGGAAAATAGTTATTTGCGTAACAATCATTTTTTTCAGTGTGGGATGAAGAAAGGGGGTTAAACGCATCTCAGGGTACCATGGTACCTGACTAGGGGCCTAGCGACCCTTTTCTATTGTGCGGTGCTCCGCCTCAAGGGAGCTCGAACTCGAAGCAGGACGAAGCGCTGTGGTGCTCAACCGTAGGCTTCTGTGTATGTACGCGCGAGGGTTCCTTTAAAATTTAAATGTATCTGTTCCCACCTCTATTTCCACCGGAGGCTACTGACTGTGTACGTTGCGGTGGTAATGCAAAGTACGTAACGTTATCGTTGGCTAACTGTAATTGCAAAGTAACGTACGTTAGATAAATAAATGAATAATCAAATGAATAATTAAATGATGCATAATTGAGTGAATAAATGTTTATCGCCTTCTTTCGAAATCCGCGAGGAAAATAAAAAAATCTTCAAAATTCACCAAATGGCGGCAGTTTTTCTGAAAATGTTAAAAGTCGATTTTCTCAAAAAATCCACACTTATATTTTTTTTTTTTTTTTTTTTTTTTTTGAATTTGTACTATCAGAAGGTATACAACAGATACAAAAAAATTTTGAGAAAATAGTTTGCACATTTAAAAAAGTTCTACAAAAAGTTCTCTTACGAATTTATGATATCTTGTAACATTTCCGAGAAAAATGAAAAAATTCAATTTTCATAAACAAAAAATTATCTTCATTCCTGGTTTATGGAAATACCCACCATTTTTGTTAAATATTAATCCAGGTAGTATTTATTTATTTTTTAAACTGAGATTCAGATAATGTTTTGATACATTCTTGAAAAATATCTGGATAAATGTGAAATATATTTAAATATATTGGCATTCATTTTGTAACGTAGATTTTTTCAGCAAAAAATTTCAAAATTCGAATTTATGAAAAATAATTTTCTGATGATAAAAATGTTTCAGCCCACGCAAAACTAACATGGAGTTTTCCTCATATGAACGTATATATTTTTTTTTTATTCAACAAAAATGGTGGGTATTTCCACAAGCCAGGAATGAAGACAATTTTTTGTTTATGAAAATCGAATTTTTTCATTTTTCTCGGAAATGGTACAAGATATCATAAATGCGTAAGAGAACTTTTTGTAGAACTTTTTCAAATGTGCAAACTATTTCCTCAAAATTTTTTTGTATTTGTTGTTATTTTCAAGAAAAATGCGAAAATTCGATTTTACGAAAAAAAATTCTCCTGCCCACTAAAGTTATTTAGCCCGCATTAAACTCACAAGGTATTTTCCTTATGACAGTACAAATTCAAAACATACACAGAAGCCTATGGTTGAGCACCACAGCGCTTCGTCCAGCTTCGAGTTCGAGCTCCCTGGAGGCGGAGCACCGCACAATAGAAAAGGGTCGCTAGGCCTAGTCAGGTACCATGGTACCCTGAGATGCGTTTAACCCAAGAAAGGTTTTAGTCATGGCCTTCATTGGCCTTGATCTTAAGTCTAGGGAATCCAAACGTAAACGGCATGAATCGTTTCTGTTGAATTTGGATGCATGACGTAACCTGATGCAACTATCGCGCTAAGTATAAGATTTTCTAGCAAGAATTTTGGATATGATGAATAGTTCTTGAAATCTTACCACTGACGTCATCTCTACATTTTCATTTTTTACATTGAATACGTAAAATTTTGGAATCTATTCAAGATATGGAAAATTTTCGAAAAATGTATCAAGAGTCTGCTGCTACTGACTTCTCGTTAAAATTGAATACAAATCGTTCCGATAGATTAGGGTGTCAAAGAGGTGAGCACAGATAAAAAATCGATTTCTTAACATAAAATATAATAATACAAATTTTCAATTAATAATTTAAAAATTTGTATCACTTATCTTATCTCTGAATTTTCGTTCTTGACAATAAATACGTGAAATTTTCAAAACTATTAGAGATATCGAAAATTCCTGTAAGATGTATCGAAAATCTGATTCACTGGAACCTGGAATTAGAAACATCGGATTTACGATATTCCTAGAACTGATGGCCACCGCAGTTTCAGGATGAGAGGAGCCCCGGTGTCGAAAGAGAGGATGTGTTTAGTCATGCATGACAAACAGCCTGAGGACTCAGCGCGTTAGTTGCATCATGTTACGCCATGCGTCCAAATCCAACAGAAAGGATTCATGTGGCTCTGCCTGTTTATGTTTGGATTCCTTAGACTTGAAGCCATGCCTGAAACCGTTGTTCATTCCAGGTTCCAGTGTACTCGGGAGTCCTTCTCGTTAAAATTTGGTACTAATCAGTTCAATGTATGTTCAAAGTATGATAGAGGTGAGCAAAGGTCGAAAATTGGTTGTTTTCATGGTTTTTTGTTTTGTTTTAGTCTTACAGTTTCTGAGCCATTAACATTTAATCACGCCCAAACTCATTTTTAAAGGTTGATTAGTCAGCTGCCAAGTTTAATTGAAATCGTTTGAAAATTGTGGCGACAATCTACAAAAGGTTCAAAATACATGATTATTTCAGATAATGATTGTTGGTAGCTTCTGTTTGTACTTGGCGTCGATTCGTCACCGTGAATCTTGATTCTGTGTGTTTTACACGAGTTTTGTTCTAAATTTAGAGTTTGATCGTCATATTGACTAAATTTATAGAAGTTTATATCAACCAAGCATTTCTGAACTATTTTCTTGGCTGCTCTTGCCCCGATGCTGAAGCCTCACTTATTTCGGAATTTAATGTATTGTGGACTTTGATTATGTCTAATTATTATGATTTCTCTATGGAATAATGTTTTATCTGCCGGAAGATCAAATTTTCATGCTGTTGATATTTCAAATGTTGTTGCAAACATTATGTTCCTTCCAGTGAAACTTCCGTTCATTAGTTGTCAAACCTGTTGTCTGCAAAATCTTTATTTCACAAGGTAAATTTTCCACATATGAGTTTATAGCACCATTTCTTTGATGAAATAGATAATCTGATGTAAGAAAGAATTGAAATGATTAAGGAATATCAATGTTATTTGCAAAGAAGTTTTTCTCCCCGGCGGCGCGGCGGTCGGTCTTGTCCCAGTCAACCGTACTGCTGATGAAGAACTTTTTTGGAAGGAAAGCACTAGAAAACCCACACTTCACTTTTCTCGGAATTTTCACAATTCCAAATTCATATTCTAAAGAAGTTCGAAGACAGTCCTGCTGTTGAAAAATTTTTTTGGACTACTACTACTAGGAAAGTTCAATTAATTTTTTTGGTTCACAATTATTACGAGCCCTCATAGAATTTACGTTCCAAAAAAATTCTACAGAACAGTATGAATTTTCAGCTTTCTTGTTACTATAGTCCTATTTCAGCAGAATTTTTTGGAACAAAAATCCCATGAGCACTCTTGTCAAAATTTGAAAAAAAAAATAAAATAGATTTTTCTGGTACATTCATTTAATTCATCTTTAAGACACATGCATGATTTCAGCCCTTTTCGACGCCTATAAAGAGGGTCTAAAGCTCTACTTTTTACTCCCCGGGGAGTGGAAAGTGACGTCAGAGGTGAATAATGAAAATTAAACATCTATAATGAGCTCGCATTTGACGATAATCAGCCCACTCGCCGTAAAAACTGTGAGGAAATTTTGGTTGCAGATAATAGAATTTTCCGTCAATTTATGGAAAGTTACCATATGTGACTGATCAAATTACCGTAAATTACCGAAAATTTCCGGAAATTTATACAAATTTTGTTATTGCATTTTGGGTAATTTATCTTAAGTTACCATAGATTACCTGCAAGATTGACATAAATTACCGAAAATTTTCCTAAATTTCCGGAAATTTAAGAAAATTTTTTAAATTGAATTTTGGGTAATTTATTGTAAATTGCCATATGTACCAGTAAAATGACCGTAAATGACCAAACATTTCTTTGCCATCACGCTTCCTTTATTCGAAATCTAATAATATAGGCTGAAATCATGACTGTATGAATTTGTTGACCCTTTTTCGGATCTTGAACATACAAATATTTTCAAAAAATGAATTTAACACGTTATAGGTACACAAAGAAACAAAATTATATAAGAAAAGGATGTCAGATTATTACGCAATTGAATGTAGGAAAAAATATCACCATGAAATTTCAAAAATACTTCTGGAGTCGTTTTCAAAGGAATTTCTTAATATAGACAAAGTTATAAGTTTCTGGTGCTCCAGATTCGTCGATCTTGCAAAATGACGTCGGTGACATTGTCTTGAGGAAATGGTTGGTTCATGGGATCCAAAGATTCCAGAGGTACCACGTATGTGTATGCGTGCCATGGCACGGGGCCTGGTTGGGTGGTCCCATTCCGCTGACGCGTTCACTACACCCATCTCATGATGTCCTGCCTCGGCTCCCTTTGCTAAAGATCATATTAAATATTGCTACATGCGGAATGTTATTCCATTACGACTTCGACTCCAGACCACGGCAGAAGTGTAAAATTCTCGATTGAGTAGACATTATCTCCATACGCCATCCTATATATCCACGTACATTTATTCAACTCTAAAAGATTCGTTCCATTTATTCCAAAAGCCGTGAGATCTTCCCACGGGGCATTCATGATCATTTGCTTCCTTTCCAAAAGTCTTTTTATCCCTATTTACAGGAGCAAGTACTAATTACGCGTGGAGTAAAAACATTTCATTGAAGATGCTATACTTAGGCTGGCCAGTTTTGATAGAATTCTTGAATTTATATTTTGTTAAATTAGTATTTTTTTATACGTGTTTACTCTATAGGCTCTTCAGGTTTAATATGTGAATTATAAATTGTAGGTTTTCGTGTAAATTTCCAGATGAGGAACTTTTTAATGAAAAGAGTCTCCACAGATTGGTTTATTTTATATTCAAATATGGAAATTTAATACTACTTTGATATTGAAATTTTAACGTCAAAGACCTTTAAAACTAGATTTTGATATCTGCTCCTTTTCTATTACAATACCTTCTGAAAACATTGTCTTCTTGAAAATAGATAAAATGGCACATTTCCAAAAAACCCTTAAACATTTTTTTTAAAAACACTCCATTTTTATAGTCTAGAAGGACTTACAGGAATTTCTTTTGTGGCGCCGCATTATCGCACATAAGTACTTCAAGTACCGATTACGAGTAATAAAAGCGTTTGGTTGACATCCGAGGAGCGAACGATACTTTTGTTCGCAATTACAATAAAAAGTCGTAGTGACTGGGTTCTCGGTCTTTGATTACGGGGAGGTATATACAGGCAGTACGATATTGCCCACTGAGCTTTTTATTGAAGGTTCAACCTTCGTTCTTATCCTTCACGTATACTCTTTCTCCACCTGTTTCCTCGAAGCCATTTTCATGCTCCACCGACAAACGAGTCTTCCCTTCCCGAAGTGACGTGACATTTACTCCTTGGGGCTCTAGTGTCAAATGCCGCCGATAAGACTTTGTTATCAGCAATCTTAGGAATAAGGAAATTCCTACAAAGAGAAAATTGTGACAGACAATATCTAAAATGATGCCTTGTTGGGAATGCGATTTTAAAGCTTTTAACCATACATCTGAATTCTCTCCACTATTTGAAAACTACAATTAGTTCCCGAATCAAAAAAGTTCTATTGGTATATGTTTGGATTCCGAATACAGTTCCAATGAAGTGCCCGTTATCAGACAAATCAGTAGTAGAATGTACTAGAAAAGTTCAATTTTGTTTCACTCAACATTTCCTACATGTACTAATATGATTAGAGTGCATGAAAAACTTTTTTCGGAAAAAAGTACTAGAAAAGTCCCCCTTATTTTTTTTGTTTATTCAAATTAACTGGAACTTTTCTAATTCTTTTATTTCTACAAAAAATTTCACTTCAGGACTGCTTTCGGCCTTTTTTGGAACATGAATTTGGACTTGTATAAAAATTACATCAACAAAATAAAATTGGAATTTTCTAGTAATGTTGTGTCGAAGAAATTTTTCTTAGCAGGAGTGCTTTGGAACTACTTTGGGAATTTTACTTTTCTAGTAACTGTTTCCCAAATAAGTACTTTTGCGTTCGGATTTTAAAAGAAAAATGTGGAACTTTTTCATTACTTTCGTTACAAAAAACTGTCCACTTTTGGGAAATTGAATATTTTTTTAGAACATAAATCCTGTGAGCCCTTTTGAAAATAGGGGAAAAACTATGTTCCTCATACCTGGTACTTTAGTGGATCTTTATTCAAAATCTTAATGGTATTCCATTAGCACTTTTTCATACTCAAATTTTTATCAAAACAATTCAAACTGCAAGTTAAATTGTTGGGGCTTTGCAAGTTTGAAAGTCGCCAAATCGCAAAACAGAATTATATTTCTAGAATGCAAAGTTCATAAAATCATAAGGGAATAAATTTGGCTGATTAATGACACTGTTTTGGTGATCCCATCCAACTGTTCTTCGTCTGATAAGAAATAGTAATGGGGCTGCCCCACTCAAGTGGGTGTACTTGAGAGCGTGTTCCGGCATTCAGAACTCGATAATGGTGTTCCTTCGCATTTTAGAGCGACACTGTGCAGTACTATCGTGAACTGACAACAGGACAATAGATCATTCAATATTCCAGACCCATGAACAATAACTCACACTTCACCTACCCGGGAACGATCTTCACGTCCAACCACAAGCGATGCACGGCGAGGCTCAACTAAATTCAATCTAAAGGCAGATTTTCGCAGAGTATAAACCTGTGATGATACATAGACTATAGACAATTCATGCACAACATTAAACTAATCGTAGAGTTGAAGGTAACTATTTTTTAAAAACTGCGTGCCAGGCGGGCACATTCTCATCGCGCGGTATATGTATAGTGTTCCAAAAGCCTAGAACCATTTTATTGACACCATTTTTTATTTTCGCATGACAGTCAAAATGAGCACTAACTAACAAAAATACTTCAACCACGAATATTAACGGCCAATTTTCGTATAGAAAAAAAGTTACCACTTTTGATCATCGGGGGTCAAGATATAGGGTTGCAAAGGTCTAGAAAGAATTATTCAAACAAAAAATTGCAAGAAACAGTCAAAATAAGCAAAAACCAACCAAAAAAACTCCAACCACGAACATTGACAGCCAATTTTCGTAAAGAAAAAAATAAGTTACTACTTTTGGCCATTGGAGATCAAAAGATAGGACTTAAAAGAGGTACACTTGCGTGGTACTATTCGATCATTCTAATTTTTTGCGAGCGTACTTTTTTTGCATACAAGTACTTTTTATTGGCTATATCTCCTAAATAAACATAGAACTGTCTTGCGAAACCTCTTTTTGTCATTTTTTGGTAAGAAAATTTATATATGTGTCTAAAACGCAAAATGTTCTATATTATGTTGAAATTTATTAGGGAGATTAGGGCAAGATCAATCGGTTACATTCTTTGTTCTATAAAAAGTTAATAAGACGTGGAATTCATTCACTTTTTTGAATTTTAAGTTCGATAATTTAATTATTTCCAACAAGGTGTATTTCTTCGGTATTATCGCGCACGTGGGGCAAGACTGACTTTGGTTTTTTTTATAAAATAGAAATATCTTAGGATGTGAAATTGTATTATCTGATTCTTATGTATTTTATACAATGGTGAATTCACTTTTAACCATATACTTATATACAGCCCGGGTAAAAAAATTTTGGTATGGGATTGATCTAGGAAAACATCTGTGAAATCGTATGGGAGTGATCTCTCAGATAGTATAGTAAAAGTATGGCATTTGAGACGATTCCATACTTCATGTATGTTTGAATGAAGTATAGTTAATGTATAGCTCAAATATAGCTGAAGTATAACAATGTATATTTGAAGTATAGGGGAAGTATTTTTGAAGTATATCTGAGAAGTATAGCTGCAGTATAACTGAAGTATAGATCAAGTATAGCTGATGTTCAGTCAAAGTATAGCTGAAGTATATCTCTTAAGTATAGCTCAAGTATATAGATCATGTCTAAAGTATAGGAAAAGTATGGCTATAGTAGGTATAGCCGTATCGTTGCTGATGAGAGATAATCAGTTATCTGAAATACATGAAAATAGAGATCCAGAATCATGATTTTCATAATTAATTTTCAAAATTTTCAAAATAAGTAAAATGCTATTAATATTATGTTTAGGAATCAAAGATTCTGGATCTCTTACCAATATATATATGACATAAGAGTCATATAAGTAGTCCGTTATATCCTTTGAATATTGTATATCCTCGCAAACAATATTCAAAATATAGTTGACTTACGAAATCAATTTGAATCGCGAACTTTTGAAATTTTTAGACGAGCTGTCATTTATGATACATTGTGTTTTATCACGTTGCTAGGATATCTTGAAGAACAAATGAATGCAATTCTATGTCCGATACTTTTGCCATACTTAAGAATAAATGAAGTATAATCTGTACTTCAGCTATACTTAAGTATAGATAAAGTACATCCCATACTTCAGCTATACTTAAGTATAGATTAAGTATATCCCATACTTCAGCTATACTTTAGCTATACTTTAGATATACTTCAACCATACTTCAGGTATACTTTAGATATACTTTATCTATACTATTTCAATATACTTGAAGTATGGGATCGTCTCATTAACCATACATTTTTTATACTTTGGAAAGTCAATGATTGATCACTCCCATACTTATGATTTTTACTCGGGAGGCCTTTTCATTTAAAATTGTGAAAGCTGTGGTATGACTCCCTATTCCTTGACATTCTGCTAGACAGCTATGAGTGCAGACAACACGCGCAGATATCTGGTTGCTCTTGCCCCATAGTAAAGCCCCAGCTATTTTATAAATGTAATCTTTTTTGGACTTGGATTAAGTTTAACTTTCATAATTACTTGATAGGATAATGTTTCGTCTACCAGTAGATCAAATTTTTATGCTGTAATTATTTCAATTAATGTTGCAAACATATTATTCTTGCCAGCGAATCTTCTTTTCTGTAGTTGTCAAAACTGTCTTCTGCATAATTTTTCTTTTACGACGTAAATTATTTATATTTGAGTTGGAAACATAATTTATCCAATAGTAGTGTATTGTGCACCAAGGCAGCAAAGTCAGTGGCGGACTGGGTACCTTGAGGCGTCCGCGGGAAGTCGATATGTAGGGGCGCCTTCCTGAGAAGCAAAAAAAGAAGCAGTTACCAACATTGTTTTTTATGCTACTTTTATAATGATTTTTTTATTTTCATTGACAAACATATTTTCCACGACACAGCAGTAGTATATATGGGCCTTCCTTAGGGGGCGCCTGATAGTGTGGGCGCCGGCGGGTTTCCCGCATCCCAACCTATGGCCAGTCCGCCACTGAGCAAAGTAGCCTCTTTACAAACACGCGAGACAGTCAAAAGATTTCGCTGCCTCGGCACACGCGATATTCCATGTAATAAGAGTATGGTTTCCGAGCTTTCTTATGAAATTACGTTTTGAGTTTGAGGTTAGTTTAAAGGGAAAAGTATCGCGCATTTCGCGTGGAAAATAAAGTGCACTTTATCGTCATAGTACCCAAACACCAACAATGAGCAACTTTGCTGCTCCAAACTACGCCCAGAAAG
This sequence comes from Andricus quercusramuli, assembly GCA_932178445.1. NCBI lineage: Eukaryota > Metazoa > Arthropoda > Insecta > Hymenoptera > Cynipidae > Andricus > Andricus quercusramuli. The sequence continues at coordinate 204,736 of CAKNXH010002449.1, forward strand.
CGAGGACAACATACTCTTGCACCGCCGGTCGGTTTTGTCCCTCTCTACCTTATATTGAAAGTATGTTTTGATAGTTTTTCCCCAATACACGCGCCGGAACTTGCGACTTACACGTTCGTCCAGAAGAATCTAAGTTGGTCTTTACTCGATTGGTGACGACACAGCGAAGTGATGTGCCATTTAGTCCTCTAGAGAACTAAGTAATTCCATGCGCATCCCCAATCTCCCAATCTCCATGCGCATCTCCCTTCAAATGCGCATCAAAACTTAGATTCTTCTGAACTTTTTTGGGCGTTCTAATATGATCTCACAAATAGTCTTATTTTAGTACCAGTTTCTGTCTTGTTTAGTTTGCTAACTTTATATTGATAAATGATCCAAAATAGCGAACTAAATTGATTCAGAGGGTGCATTGTTTCAATTGTGCCAAACTTCACTCTTTCAAAAAACAAAAAATAGATGAAATTAAATATTCGTAAAAATTAGTGTTGAACCGTCACACTCAGACGTCGCGAACTTCAGCCCTATGGGTTACGTTGGTTTCTAAACTTGACAGATTAGAATTTGTTTTATCAGGTTTAGTTATTGACAGATGATCCTCATTTCGAGCGTATTTCAATTCACAAATCGACCTTAATTTATTGGATTGGTGGATCAAACTGAAGTGGGATTGTTTTGTTGCGTGAACTGTTTTAATACCGAATTGAGTTCTAAATCGAATCCTAGTTTTTACAGTGGCGTAGCAAACTTCATGCTCGTCGGGAATCGACGCTGTATCCCGCTTGTTGTACAATCTAATATTGTATCTTGGTCTGGGACTTCCGATTTTGGTGAACATTTTTGTTGTTAAACATTTTATTCAGTAATGTGCATGCCTGGGTGAAAATGTTAAGTATAGTTTATATATACAGGGTGTCCCAGACTCAAGTGTCCGGACTTATATAGCCGTATAAAAATTAAAGAAATAAATAGAAAATTCCTTTTCCAAAAATCAGTTGAAGTTTTACTTTTTTAGTTATAAAACATTTAAGCTGGACCAATCAGGAGCGCTGTATAAACAGCCGTGTGTCCGTGAATGGGATTCCAACGTAGTGTTCTCCCGTCGCTAACCCCACCTTTGCGCTCACTTCGATAACACTGCGTTGAAATCTCGTTCACGTACACACGGCTGCTTATACGGCGCTCCTGAGTGGTCCAGCTTAAATTTTTCATAACTAAAAAACTAAAACTTCAACTGATTTTTGGAAAAGGAATTTTCTATTTATTTTTTTCATTTTTATACGGCTATATAAGTCCGGACACTTGAGTCTGGGACACCCTGTATTGTACAAAATTATGTATATTTTTTATTTGTTTTATACATTTTTCTGTATAAAACAAATGAAAGATATACATAATTTCGTCCACTATATATAAAATATATATAACTTCTCCACCTGGGTAAGTCGAATTGAAACGTTAATAATCCGATTCGATTCAGCTGAAAATTGAGTGCGAAAAATCTAAATCGACATAGCCTGTAGTAATGAGTCGAATTTTCCGAACCAACTCAAGCTGTGATAGAATGAAAGAAACCGATTCGACTTAGTGAGTAAGTCATGAGTTAAGATTAAGTAGAGTTTTGTTTTTACTTTTATATCAAAGCCCTTCACTGGGCATGATGCAATTAAATTGACTATATTGGTTTTTTGAAAGCAACCAAATTAACTAAAGGCATCTGTGTATCATAATTAAATTTATTTGTCAATGTTCAATAAGAATAAGTAATCTTTTAGAATACAAAATCAAGAAAAACAATATCACTTCTCTATGATTCTTTCCAAATCAAGTTATATGCTATTGCATACATAAAAGTTTAATATTTTTCGAAATGAAGAGTTGCCGAAAATGTGACTTGCTGAGGATTGGCATGACTCAACCCATAAAATTCGTTCAGCCCTGCGCATCTGAAAACAAGATGACGTTTTTTTTTATTTCCGAGATCCCTCTACGTGATGTCTGACGTGATAAGTTATGGTAAGGAAAATTACTAGAAATGAAACCTCACACATTGAAGTTGAAAAAATACCACTGCTGCCAGCGCCTAGTCTGTCGCAAGTACAATTAATTTTATTCTTCGCGATCGAATTAATTTGTAAAACATTCAACGTACCAGGTTTCTCCGCATGTGAGAGCCGAGCTGTGCTCGTTAGTTAACTTCACAGTGGCTCTAATCCTTGGTTACCAAATCCTTGGTTACCAAAATCTAATTCTTGGTTACCATTCAACGCAGCCGCCAGCTGTACATTTTTTCAATTTGGCGGTGTAGCTGGTATCGTTTCTGATTGGCTACGATTTTTTTTACTTGCGCGTGGCTAGACCTTGTGTGGGTTGGATCATGCTATGAACCATCACACACGACATTCTTTCTTCATCAGTCGTGTCTAAAATTTGGAATCGTCAACATCTCTGTGCTCGTGATTTCCAAAATGTATAAGAAATCTATGCAACGCGTTTTTCTCGAAACAACGTTTTTGGACGGCTTGTTGATAAAATCTCGGAAACTACTTAACCGATCCTTACCAAAATTTTACCACATATTCTTTATAAGTATAGCTATAGCGCATATCATACGATTTTTAAAATTTTGATTTTAACTATTTTTTGTTTGCAAGAAAAGGTGTAAAAATACGTGTTTTTTTCTTACTTTTCGAAAAATGTCCGCCATTTTGTTAATCTAAAACCGTTTCATTTTTTCGTTTCCGACCGTCCGTCCCAGAGAAAACATCAACAGCGCACACCCTCCTTTTTTTTATCTTCTTTCAACCATCATTTTTATTCACCAATATTTACTAAAATGAATTTTAAAAAAATGTTTCATGTATTTCTAGAATGCATTTTTTGAATGTAACATCCTATGTACCAATATCTTTAATTTGAAATTATGAAAAAAATTCTTGAAAATAGCCTTATTTTTGCGCGTCTAAAGTGGGTAGACCCCTTAAGTCGGTTCTGAAAATTCAATTCATGACTGACCGCCAGATGTTGGTTTTGGGTCGAGTCGAATACTTTTTTATGCCACTAATTTTATTGTATCTTGCGCCGTTTTTCTATAAATTTATTACTTTAAAAGTTATTTTTCACGATTCCAATGAAAACTATATTTCTTGTCAAAAAATGATCAGAAGTACATTTGTAGATCTCATTTTTTGCGATTTCAACTAAATATACGCGTTTTATCAAAAAAAATTTTGCTGCATAAAATTTTGCTCGTATCTCGTAAAGTTTTGCTGGATAATGGAATTTTTTATTTTTTAAAAAGCATTTTTGACGGATCAAACCAGAAGCGTTGGCCAAAAAAGCTGGCTCACGAACTCATCCTTTTTTAAGGTCTTCAAACAGTGTGCCAAAGGACAATCCAATTGGATAGATCTTTCGAAAGTTATCGTATTCACAGACGATAACGACAAGGATGGAAACGAAGACAGACAGACATCAAAGTAAAATCTATTTTTTCTCCATCAGTGAGTCTGAAAACGTCGAGATTTTATGAAATCCACAAAAGCCAATTTTCGCATAAAACCAATACCTTCTTATTTGAGATGAGAATGTAAAAAATACTTTCAAGGACTTTTATACTAAGGTTTTCATGTAAACAAACTCGCACGTGTAATAAATTTTGAAATTATGATTTTTTTTTAAAAAAGCTGTCAAACGGTTATTTTATAATTTTCGCTTAAACTGACAGTATATCATCGCAGAATGAGTACCGTTGAGTGTCAACATTTTAGGGTTGAGCTTGGTTGAATCTCACCGTCGATGATGTTTAAAACTACGATCCACTCTTATGGGACATTTCACCAGAGGTTCGATCGTTTTCGCTGCTATAAACAACAAGATCAGTTTTGAAGTGCTGAAGTTTATAACATCACGGAATATGGTCCATAATGTCCAATATTCGTGCTGACATTTTATAAAGTGAATTGAAAATAAGGGAGGAGCATATTTTGTTGTAAGAATTCAAATAAATTAACATCAAATGAAATTACTATTTTTTAACATATAATCATAATGTCGTCTGAACAGAACATATAGGCGGAAGATAAAATGATTGATCTCCAATCTTATAGTCCAAGTGCTGGTGTCGTTTTTCGCCAAGTGCGAGTATAAGCCCTAGTTTGTGGCGAATATATCTGGGAGATGACCCTTCTTTCAAAAACCGTAAATGCCAGACGTCCTGCCTGGGGCGTTTGGGCACCTTAGCCAGGTGAAGAAATTGAAAATTTCAAGTGATAGTATAAGAGCCAATTTTCTTCTAGGATCGACTATTGATGGCCCAAGTTTATTATTATTCAATCGCCAGCCCGATAGCATGGGGATAACATACCGCTGAGCGGAGGGGATGACGGCTACTGCCGGCAACGTCCCTCCAGTGTTGCCGCAGTGGGGCCACACAATGTTCCGGCGCACTCTAGCGGCGGAACGAATTTTACCCGGACAAATTTGAAAATTTCCCGGGAAATTTCCCGGAAATTTTATAACTGTAAAATAAACTTAAATTGCAAAATAACATAGTTTACAATATTTTTGATTGAATGAATCTCGTTTATTATTGTAAAATCAGTTGAAATTATCAAACAGCATAGTTTTTAAAATTTTTCATTGAATAATTTTAATTCTTTTACCATGTCAAATCAGAATATTGCAAAACATAGTTTTTACCCATCTTTATATATAATTTTCATTAATTTACTATGTAAAATCTGCTTCAATTAAATAAAAATATAGCTTTAAACTTTTTTATCCAATAAATATTATTTACAAGCAGGTGCTCAAGTATCAACCAGTGATCCCAACTTTGGCATGTAGAATTCCACTACCCATCGCTAGATACGCAGAGCGACCCTGCCCAGTCAAGGTTGGGCAGTGACATTCTACATGCCAAAGTTCGCCTAAAGCAAAAATAAAAGAAACTGACAAATGAAAGATTCTCATTATGATTGATGATTACTTTTTGAAACATTTTCTAAAACATTCAATTGAACTTAATAAACATAATTTAAATTGATTGTTCTGATTCGTTCCGGAATTTGTAGATTTCCCGAAATATTCCCGACAATATCGAAATTACCCGAAAACCGGGAAATTTCCCGGTCATCGGCAACACTGCGTCCCTCGGTCCCCACTCAGATCCACACTTTCGAGGAAAATTAATCATTTTCAAACTTAATTTTCAAGGTGTCATCCCCGGAATTTCGGTCTGCGGTTTTATGAACGCGATCTGTGAATACTATTCTTAATGTTATTAAAAACGCTAGACCTTATACTATCACTTGAAAATCTAAGTTTTTTCATTAATAATTATCGAGTCTGGCAGTATGATATCCAGATGCTATCGGTCTGGCGACTGAATAATAATAAACTTGGGGCATCAATAGTCGATCCTAGAAGAAAATTGGCTCTCATACTATCAATTGAAATTTTCAATTTCTTCACCTGGCTCAGGTGCCGAAACGCCCCAGGCAGGACGTCTGGCATTTACGGGTTTCGAAAGAAGGGTCATCTCCCAGATATATTCGCTACAAACTAGGACTTATACTCACAATCGGCGAAAAACGACACCAGCTCTTGGACTATATTAAGGGAACTAACAATAAGCTTGAAGTTCAGTAGACGAAGATGGCTTTGGTCAGACTAAGTAGAAAGTAATGTAAATTAAGTGACTTTTGATAGTTACACTAGTTCGCATTTTCTCTCTACTTTTCAATTAATTTTACAAAAATCATGAAACAAATCGACTTAAAAAATCTAGAAAATAGGTATAGTAGTTAATTCAGATCACACTATTGTAGAATCTAAACAAATAATTACAACATTCACAATTTCAATTCTGAAATTTTTCAAAGTCAAGACAGCCTATTATTGACCTAATTAAGGAATCAAGTCTCATCTGTATTTAATAACCGTAGAATATTCCATAATCCATATCTCAATGTCAGAATTCTAAATTGTCTGACAAAAGTCTTCTGTAACTACTGTATCTCATAACAAATCCTCGTACGTTCCATTATTTTCCATGAACCTCCAAACTAGAGCAGTGGCGTAACTTCGTTTAAAAAATTTGTGTTCAGGGTTGTGGGGACCCTTAAGCGGTGACCATGGACTGGCTTCTAAAAAAAAAGTCATTTTCAATTGTTTCCGCATTGGTGGGGCCCCCTAGCCCCCTAGCTTTCGGGGCCCGTGTTCCCGGAAGACATGGAACACCGGTAGTCACGCCACTGAACTAGATTCGGAACTCGAGTCTATGAACTTTTCGAATCTCTGCGCAAAATTTGCACAAACGTTAAAAATAATCAGGGCGACTAGTGGTGGGGGCACCAGATGAGGGGAAGTTCAAGATGTCGTGGTTCATAGAAATTTGAATCAAGTTCAGCACTGCATACAAATTCGCACATTTGCGAATCTCAGAAATAACTCGAAAACAGCCTCATAAATAATCGTCTCAGGGTGAAACGAAAATCAGATATCGAGATGGGGGAAGTTCTAGATGATAGAGAAAAGGCGATCATAGACCCAATATACAAAGGAAAGGGAGATAAGAGCAACTGCAATAATTACAGAGGTATCAGCTTGCTAAGTATCGTAAACAAAATATATACAAAAATACTTATTATAATAAATTTAAAATTTAAATTTTTTAAAGTTTTTTCGGGTTTCAATCGTGTGCGAAACTATGAATTTCGCCGTCGTTTCGTGAACATTACAGTTCACTTCTTCAGGGCTGACTTCAGGTCAGCGTGGAAGCATTAAATCTTTCACAAAAATACTTATTGGTAGGGTAATGAAAATAACAGAAGAAAAGATCTGGGAAGTCCAGCGTGGATTTATGCCAGGCAGATGATGTGCGGATCAGATATTGAGCTTGATACAAATTATATAAAAAAAAGTCTGAGAATAAACAAAAAAGTTTTCTGTGCATTGGTTGATCTGGAAAACGCAATAAAAACAATATATGCAGGTAGCCAAGCAAGTGTGAGAGTAAATGGGAAACTGAGTAACTGGTTTGACAATGCAAGGTGATAGATAAGGATGCGTTATGTCTTTTTGGCTGTTCATTATATTCATGTTTTAAGTTTCTGCGAATGGCCCTCCTCGACAAAGAAGCTGTGGATCTCGGGACAATGAAGGTACGTGAATGAGCGTTTGCAGATGATCAGGTTGTTATGGCAGAGTTAATCGAACGGTTGCAAAGAATGTTGAGCAGACTGAATACTAGCATGAAGAATATGGGCCTCAAAATTAATGAGGATAAGATAAAAATTATGGTGTTTGAAGGAAAGGGCAAAAAAGAGTATTCAACATTTCCTTAGATGATGAGAGGATAGAATCACAGTAAAAACTCTGGAATGAACTGTCTTGCAGCTTATTTCAAGATGGGGTATCGTCTCGCTCTAACTCCGGGTACGAAATTACCGAATATTATTTTTGCCGCAAAACTATAAGAATAATTGATAGCAGGTGACGTTTCATACCCCATGTCCGAGGGAAACGATACCGTGTGTATCATGAAGGTAGATTATTGGAAGGAAAAAAACAACTAATAAAACAGTAACACGAGTAACATGACCCAATTTGCAGGTTCTGTTACATTCCTCACAACCGGCATGGCAAATTCTTAAGTCGTGAGACCTGATACAAGGCACTTGATTTTACAGGTAATTCTTTCCGACTTGATTGAAAAATTTTCGTTAAGATTTCACGATTATGTTTATTGGCAAGCATAAGAATTTTGGTAAAAAATAGCGTCAATTTTCAACGTTTTCAATCACGATGTTTTCAACTGTTAGTTTGCAGCGCTACCATGATGACGATTTCGAAGTTCACTACATTTTCGCAAACTGAATATTTTTAAATTCCCCAGAAAGTACCCCACATCGAACTGGGCCGGAAGTCAGATTTGCTACCGGAAGTTCCTATGCTGGCTTCACCCACGTGAGTATACGTATATCTTGGTAGTCTGTATACAAATGACGAAAAGATCGATGGAGAGCCAGCCAGGCTTTTAAGCGAGGGTAGGGAGGTTACTGGTAGAGTAGGAGCCATTACCAGAAGTAAAAATATAACAAATAGAGCTCAAATTGCGATATATGATTCCATACTTTGACCCACTGCGTGATGTACGGTACATGGTGGCCTTTAAAAAAGTTAAATTCTATGTTCAGGTACCCCAAAGTTATGAATGGGAGATTGTTTTTAATGCTTCTGGGGAACTATTTTTGATGAAATTAAAATATTTCCCTGAACGGGTTTTTTTTTTTCGCCTGGAAAAACCTATTTGAAATACCAAAAATCAGTAAAATACTATTTTCAAGTTAATAAGACCATATAATTATGTTTATATAAAGGAGTTATATGTAAATTAGAATTAATAACGAGAAATTAACCAATAAATAAGCAAAAGAAACCATTTTCTAAAATTTAAATCAATATATTTATGAATATTTCATCAAAAAATTCGTATACATAATGTTCAAGTTTCAATATTAATTTCTTATAATAACTATAGTAAGTATAATATACATAATATTTTAATGTTATTGCAGAATGCATAATATGTAATATACAATGTACAATAATATATAATAGCTATATAATAATTGTATTATAATTCAACGTGCCAACTGTTATATTCACGTACAGCTTTAAGTAAACGTTCTGCGTAGTTAGAATTTGACTTTTTCACTTTATATTTTTTCCATATTTTTTTAAAGTCTGCAGGAGAAGATTCTGTGGCTTGTTCCGAGTGAAGTCCTAAGCAATGAAATATTATATATAATATATTAATATTTTATATACTTAATAAACATAATGTCTTCGTGAAGCTCTTCGCCTAAGGTGCTTGCTAGAGATATTGATCAGCGACGTGGGTCGGAGCAGTGATTTTTCTCATATGAATTCCCTGATCCCCGGATAGAACCGTGGGAGTCACGCTTACCCGGAAATGGATTTGGCTCAATGGTATAATAATAATAATTTTTTATTATGACTTTCATTATGTAGGGGAGACCGCCCTGCAGTAGATAATGCTCCTACAGTAGATAATGTTTAATTTCAAATACTAATGTATGTAAAATAATTAATATAATGTAATTAACAGCTTAGACATGATACGTGTTAATATATTCGAATTATAATCGATTATTTTACTTATATTTGTCATTATTTTTCTATTTTTACAAGAATTTCGCATAATTCGCCAATTTTATTAGACGCATAATCTCGCATAATAATCCAATTTCTTCCCAAAATTGGAAGATTTTCAACAGCAGATAAATGTTACCTCAAGTATTTTACCTCATGAAGAATTTTCATGGTAAACATAAGTTTATAATGAATATTGATTTTATTGACAATTAACGAAACTGACCATTTTATGTAGATATTGATCATTTGCATTTTCCGCTTCTAAACAAAGCCGCCAAACATTTTGAAATTATAAAACAAGAAACCGAGAAATATAAAAAAGTAAATGAAAATCTATTTTACACTCTTCATTATCCTGGTATTATTTGGAGAAATATAGAAAATATGCAAAAATAGTGAACATAGACAGGCTTTTATATCCAATCTCGGACAATAGGATCCTCCTCTGTAATTTATTGTCTTATTTATATACTTGATTATTGTATATAATATTCTATATAATTAACTATTGTATTATTATTGTTCACATCACTCAGTTTAAAAAAAGGCATACACGACAGAATAAGAAACTTTGCGGTATGTTTCATACAATTAAGTGAGGTATTTGGTAGAATCAACCTAATTATTTTGTTATTTTAACCAAATTATTTTCTAATTAGTAATATCTTCCGGTCAAGACATTTATTCGGTTGAAATCAAATAAAGACGCTCGAACAAATAATTAATTTGAATTGGCCAAATAAATTCGTCGTGTTTTTTTAGAAAGAACCAAGTGTTTAGTTGCGTTTCCTGCTGAGTGGCAAGGCTTCCAATTTTAGATTGGTTGAATGGTTATACACTGTTAGAAATATTCAGAAAATCCCGACGTATTTACTAAGTTACTAAGGTTAGGTTACTAAGGTTACTAAAATTTATGAAACTAGTTTGTTAAAAACAAAATTCAGTAAATATTATGGTAAATTTACCAAAATTTTAATAACATTCGGAAACGGTATCTGAAAATTACAAAAAGGTTCCTAAAATTCCTAAATGGTAACAACAATATAAGTTGTAACTGTGACAAAAAGAAGTGCGCAGTTTCTGCTGCGCACTCTTCGCTTTTGCAAAGGCAAAGCTGTCTGCTACGCGTCGGTGACCTTGTGCTTGACCGTCGAGTCCACCTACAAAGACGCGTCTCGTTGTGAAGACTTTCGGCTGCGGCTGTGTGCTCGTCGTGTTGTGTGCATACAATGTGCGGTTGAGTCCGTGAAAACTGAAAAATGTATGCTGAAAGTTTGGTTAATTAATTTTAAAATGAATGCACAGTCTATATTTGTACTAAAAATATAAATATAGTAAGATAATATGAACAAAGTTTATACAATCGACAATGTATATATCTAGGTTATATCATATACATCAGTGTATTGAATGTGCAAAAAAACATTTCCTCATCATAAAAGATGTGCTTTGGTCATACATTTGATGAAGTGCTGCTGGCCAACAGAGAAAACTAGTAGGTGAAATTTTTCATGGAGGCTATTTTTCCCTGCAACAATGTCGAAAAATTTTCTTTGTGGCAAGTTTAACTTACTAGTTTTTTGTTAGACTCAGGGCCGAATTTAGTACAGGGGCCAGCAGGGCCGTGCTGGAAACAATTGAAACTTTTCCGTGCACACGCTTCTCTATCGGCTCCTGCTTCGATGACCTTTTTTTTTTTTTTTAGAAGCCAGCCCCTGGTCACCGCTTTAAGGTGAAGGGTCCCCACATTCTAACCGGCCCTGGGGCCCCCACAACCCTGCATGCGGCCCTGGTTAGACTTATTGCGAAATTGTATACATATGTATACATAAAAAGTTATTTATATAGAATTATCTCATATTGTCTTGTTATAATTTATATTCTCTTGACAAATATAGACTACATATTTTATTTTAAAATTAATGAACCGAAATTTTTTTTCAATTTCTTGAAATTTCAAGCGATTGTATCTGAAAATATTTAAATTATAACAGAATTTCCTAAAATATTTGGCTGAAGCTTTATGCAGTTGTCGTTTTTTTGAAATTTCCATTCTTGTTTAGAAATATTTTGGAACGGTTACTGCATAAAGCTTTAGTCACGCGTTTCTAAAAATTCCTAAATAAATTTCTAACAGTGTACTTCAAATCTTACAACTAGCATTGAGTTCATTCACATACCTAAGTATAGCTTCAATGTATCGAATATTATCATATTGCAATTTTTATGAATTATTATTATAAGCATTTTGATTGATTATTAATTGTAAAAAAATGATCAGGAATGGATAATCTGGAAATGTTATCAAATTTTGAAATAGTAAAAATGCAATTTTAAATATTAAAGGAAATTTCTTTATAAATAGTTATACACATTTGAATTTTTTTTTCTCAACAGATCCGAGGTAAAATTTTTGATTTGTTTAAGATGAAAACTTGTTCAAATTTCAGATAATTAAATATTGTAACATGAAATAAGTCTTTATTTCTCGTTTTTCAGTATAACACCCGTGCAGAAATTTCGCCGTGGCCCCGACCAGGCCCAGACTCGTTCATATCGGGCCCTGATAAGGAAATCGAGTCAGGGCCAGACTCATCATGAAACACGTGGCCGCCTTGGAGCCATGTCTAGGGGCCCGATCAAACGCCCGATCTGTCCCCTATTAATTACCCGAGTCTAGCCACATTATTTACTTTTTTATAAGGAATTAAAAACCTTCAAAATAATTATAACACAATATTAAATGAAAAGTCAAATTAACAGAATTGAGCTTTATTTTGAATACACCTTAAAAATAATGAAAAATGGTTATTTGGACCTCTGCTGCCAAATAGGGGCCGTACTTAAATTACGTAACGGATTATAGGCCCTTATTGAGACCTCCTCCCCCGTCCTGTAAGAAACTGTAACAAACTATTTCTACCCCCCCCCCCCTACCTAAATTTTAGTTTCCGAGAATGTTTTACTATAGTTATTGCTATTAGAATTAGGCAGGTGGCTCGAGAACTTCATTTCCAAAATTCCCTTATTTTTCCTTATCTCATTTTTCATTTTTCTTAATCATTAATATTCAAATACCAGAATTTTATTCTTGAAATACTTTCAACATAGAATCTTTTATAAACGGAATAAAACAGTATTTCCGACATAAATTGAAATTTTTGAAATTTATTAATTTATTTTAAACAGAAAAATGTCTCTTCTGACATAAAAATTTCCAACAAAATACTTGAATTTTCAACAAAATAATGAAATTTTTAACCTAAGAGATGAATTTTCAACTGAAAATATAACTCTTAAAAAAAAAAAATTTCTTAAGAAAGTGATTCAACCAAATCTTTTAAATAAAACAGTTGAATACTCAAGCAAAGAAGAATAGTTTTTAACCAAAAAGTTGTATTTTCATAAAAAAAAGAAACTTCTACCAAAGCGGATTTTTTAAGATTGGGATTAGGATTTTAGGATTAAAAAGAAAACAAATTAAAAAAAAAATAGTTGAATTTTCATCCAGAAATGATTCCAGTTGACTTTTCAAGATCAAAATATTAATTTTTTAACAAAAAATAAGTTGAATTTTCATCCAGAAAAGCTTTCAGTTCATTTTTCAACATCAAAATATGAATTTTAAAGAAAAAGAAAATTTGCTACAAAATAATTACATTTTCAACAAAACAGCACAATTTTCCACCAAAATGTATGACTTTTCAACAAAATTTTAGAATTTTGAAACTAACAGTTGCATTTTTATCCAAGAAAGATGTAATTTCTGCTAAAGCAGGTGAATTTTGGAATCAGAAAGACAAATTTTCAAGAAAGTGTTGAATTTTCAACCAAACAGTTGCGATTTTGTCCAATAAAAATGAAAATTCTACTAAAACAGGTCAATATTTCAATCAAAAAGAAAAATTTTCAAAAAAAGAATTGAATTTTCATTCGAAAGGATTTCAATAGACTTTTCTACAGAAAAAGGAAAATTTTAAACAAAAAGTAAATTTTCTAGGAAATATTTGAATCTTCAACAAAACAACAGAATTTTCAACCAAAAGTATGACTTTAACAAAATAGTTTTATTTTCAACCAAACAGTTGCATTTATATCCAAGAAAGATGAAATTTCTCTTAAAACAGATGAATTATTAATAAAAAAAAAGATTTTTTTTAATAGTTGAATTATCATCCAGAAAAGATTTCAGTTTTCTTCTCAACACCAAAATATTAAATTTAACCACAAAGTAAATTTCGTACAAAATAGTTAAATTTTCAACGAAACAGCAGAATTTTTAAGCAAAAAGTATGACTCTTCAACAAAATTGTTGAATTTCAAAACAAACAGTTGCATTGTTATCCAAAAAAGATGTAATTTCTGCTAAAGCAGGTGAATTTTTAAATCAGAAAAACAAATTTTCAAAAAAGAGATGAATTTTCAACAGAACAGTTGCATTTTTATTCAAGAAAGATGAAATATTTCTTTTAAAATAGATGCATTAGAAAAAACTTTTAAAAAATAGCTGAATTTTTAACCAAAAAGTATGACTTTTTAACAAGATTGTTAAATTTCAACCAAACAGTTGCATTGTCCGAGAAAAATGAGAATTCTACTGAAGCAGGTGAATTTTTAAATCAAAAAGACAAATTAAAAAAAAAAAGAGTTGCATTTTCTTCCAAAAGGATTTCATTAGACTTCTCTACAGAAAAATACAAATCTTAAACAAAAAATAAATTTTCTGGAAAATAGTTGAATTTTCAACAAAACAGTTGCAATATTTCTACTAAAAAAAGATGCATTTTTATATTAAAAAGACAAATTTTCAGAAAAAATATTTTTCATCCAAAAGATATTTCAGTTGACTTATCAGCAACAAAATATGAATTTTAAATAAAAAGGTTAATATTATACAATAACAGTTGAATTTTTAACCTCAAAAGAAGAATTTTCCTACCGTAACAAATCGTAACAAAATGTCTAGACTCCCCCCCCCC
>CAKNXH010002449.1:219297-251123 GCA_932178445.1 Andricus quercusramuli
AAAAAAAAAAAATTTCTTAAGAAAGTGATTCAACCAAATCTTTTAAATAAAACAGTTGAATACTCAAGCAAAGAAGAATAGTTTTTAACCAAAAAGTTGTATTTTCATAAAAAAAAGAAACTTCTACCAAAGCGGATTTTTTAAGATTGGGATTAGGATTTTAGGATTAAAAAGAAAACAAATTAAAAAAAAAATAGTTGAATTTTCATCCAGAAATGATTCCAGTTGACTTTTCAAGATCAAAATATTAATTTTTTAACAAAAAATAAGTTGAATTTTCATCCAGAAAAGCTTTCAGTTCATTTTTCAACATCAAAATATGAATTTTAAAGAAAAAGAAAATTTGCTACAAAATAATTACATTTTCAACAAAACAGCACAATTTTCCACCAAAATGTATGACTTTTCAACAAAATTTTAGAATTTTGAAACTAACAGTTGCATTTTTATCCAAGAAAGATGTAATTTCTGCTAAAGCAGGTGAATTTTGGAATCAGAAAGACAAATTTTCAAGAAAGTGTTGAATTTTCAACCAAACAGTTGCGATTTTGTCCAATAAAAATGAAAATTCTACTAAAACAGGTCAATATTTCAATCAAAAAGAAAAATTTTCAAAAAAAGAATTGAATTTTCATTCGAAAGGATTTCAATAGACTTTTCTACAGAAAAAGGAAAATTTTAAACAAAAAGTAAATTTTCTAGGAAATATTTGAATCTTCAACAAAACAACAGAATTTTCAACCAAAAGTATGACTTTAACAAAATAGTTTTATTTTCAACCAAACAGTTGCATTTATATCCAAGAAAGATGAAATTTCTCTTAAAACAGATGAATTATTAATAAAAAAAAAGATTTTTTTTAATAGTTGAATTATCATCCAGAAAAGATTTCAGTTTTCTTCTCAACACCAAAATATTAAATTTAACCACAAAGTAAATTTCGTACAAAATAGTTAAATTTTCAACGAAACAGCAGAATTTTTAAGCAAAAAGTATGACTCTTCAACAAAATTGTTGAATTTCAAAACAAACAGTTGCATTGTTATCCAAAAAAGATGTAATTTCTGCTAAAGCAGGTGAATTTTTAAATCAGAAAAACAAATTTTCAAAAAAGAGATGAATTTTCAACAGAACAGTTGCATTTTTATTCAAGAAAGATGAAATATTTCTTTTAAAATAGATGCATTAGAAAAAACTTTTAAAAAATAGCTGAATTTTTAACCAAAAAGTATGACTTTTTAACAAGATTGTTAAATTTCAACCAAACAGTTGCATTGTCCGAGAAAAATGAGAATTCTACTGAAGCAGGTGAATTTTTAAATCAAAAAGACAAATTAAAAAAAAAAAGAGTTGCATTTTCTTCCAAAAGGATTTCATTAGACTTCTCTACAGAAAAATACAAATCTTAAACAAAAAATAAATTTTCTGGAAAATAGTTGAATTTTCAACAAAACAGTTGCAATATTTCTACTAAAAAAAGATGCATTTTTATATTAAAAAGACAAATTTTCAGAAAAAATATTTTTCATCCAAAAGATATTTCAGTTGACTTATCAGCAACAAAATATGAATTTTAAATAAAAAGGTTAATATTATACAATAACAGTTGAATTTTTAACCTCAAAAGAAGAATTTTCCTACCGTAACAAATCGTAACAAAATGTCTAGACTCCCCCCCCCCCCTTGAGCTGTTACGTAATTTAAGTACAGTCCCTTGCCGTCCCAGTCTTTTGCATTTCAGAAGACGGTGTTCATGTGGGACAGCATTTCCTCTTCACGATTCACATCATCATTAATTTCTTCCTCATCATCTGCATCAACATCAACATCTGAAACCGTTTTGCATTATTAGTACAATCTGATCTCAAAATTACATTTCCATATTTTAATCCACAAATATTACCCCTTATGCCGCCACTGGAGCGATAACATGCATAACTTCAAACGTAGAATTCAAAGTATAACCTCAAAATTGCAACTACTTTTTTTACAAAAAAGCGCTACCGAGCAAAGAAATATCCAATAATAATTTTGTTGACTAAAATGAGGAAATCGAATATTTAGGTTAGAACTTGGATCCAGTACAATACAATTAAATATGCCATAAAATTTAATAATACAATAAAAAAATGTAATACCATAAAAGACTTACCTTTGTTGCTTTCGATTTCATCGCGTAAATACGGAATTTTGCTGATGGCACGATGTTTGCGAACTCGCGGTGTGCTCCTTCATTTTGGCATTTATTATTCATGTGTTAAGAATATATTATACGGACGATCATTCACAGCACATTTGCAGCACAACACGATGAAGGAAAACAAAAATTAAGGTTATTTTCGTGGTTATATTACATCTAGTGCATATGGGTCAAGATGGCGCTGCGGAGAGGCTATATGACGTCACAGTACATAGCCCGGTCTGGTACGAGTCAGGGCCACAGAATTCTTCATATCGGGACCAGATAGTACACATCGGATCAGGCCCTAGTCGGTAATCGGTAATATATATGGCGATTTCTGCACGGTATATATTTATTATGATTTTATTGCCTGGAATGAAAGTTGGCTGCACCGAAAAAGCGATATTCTAATTTTAATACTTTCCTACTAAGTTTAAGAATATTTGCAACCTAAATAGGCGCCAAGAATATATTCTTAATGTACGATGGAGGCCCTCTTACCTTGAGAATATATATGCTTGTCTAATTGTAAGAATTCCCCACTAAGTTTAAGAATATAGCTGCATCCGAAATCTGTCGCAGTAATTGTATATAATAAGTGACGAGCTCAAAGAAATGCAACCAATTCTGAGGATAAATCGCATGTGCACATCTCTAACTCTATATGTTTCCATCGCAGAGAACGTATAAAGTGAGAAAAGTTTGATATTTCACACGCCAACGAATAAATAATGTAGAGAGGTTATGTCTCGGTGTGGTACAACGGTATTCAACCTCACTGTCACATCAGACCTTTCTCACTCTAACTTTTTCTATAAAGAGAAGCAGATGGATGTGCACACGCGATTTATCATTAGAATTGGTTGCATTTCTTCGAGCTTGTCACTTATTACGAATTCAAAAAACTGATCGAAAATCGCGTCTCACAAAACATTAAAAGAAACGATTTAACAGAGCAAGGCGCATTTCGTCCTTTGGTTAGATGATACTCTTAAATTGAGAATTTCGCTTACTTCATTAAGAATATTACTAAGAATATGCGTGTAAGAATATGACACTCTGAATATTAGAATATCGTTTTTTCGGTGTGGTTGTAAATTTTCATTAGAATATTCCTGTTTGCTTTTTCCTGAATCCAATCTCGTATAAGAATATCAACGCGTAAATGCTTTAATTACAAACTACAAGCCTCCTCAAATTACTCTTCTCGTTTTCCCCATTAGAAGACAAAGTGGCTCTCTCCAGCATTAAAGCAAACTCTTACATAGATATTCGATCGCATATTATTGGTATACCAATAGAGGAGGAAACTTGAGCCTTTACCGAGAGTCGAGGCATCCTTTGCGCAAATCTTTCGTGAGGTTATCGTTTAATCGCGCGAGTTCGACCACATCGTATAGTAAGTACATATAATGTAACTTGCGTGTTTATTCATGTGGGTAAAAGAGACTCTGCAGGGACTTTGGTGAAGGGCAGGCATATGTGTGGAGATGGAAACCGGCCTTTGGGCGACGGATGGTGTATGTTGGTGTATAGGTTTATAGGCCTATAGACACACGCATATTCACCTACTAATTATAAACGCGACAGTGCAATCAGGAACAAAGAGCTTCTTGCTTCTTGTACGGTATACGTGAACTGCACGTGGTTCCTTCTCGTGCGCTGCGTGACTTACGTTATATTACGGGCCACGGAATCCGTTCCTGAGCCGTAACTCAGTATCTGATTCGCCATATTTTTCCCCGTGAGGAAATAATAATCGCCATAAATTATCCGCGAAATCACGTCGGTTATCAGGAATATACACCCTACCGAGCCTCTCCTACGCTTTCAGCTATCGACGCGTTACTCAGTTCCTTGTTTCTTTATCTCCTAGAAAATCACGAAAATTATAACTGCTGGGACTTTTTCGAATGAAAATTTCGTATATTGATTGGCAAAACTATGAACGTCAAAAAACTTCAATCCCATTCGGTATAAACATGTTTATCATAAATTATGAGGCTTCAGCTAAAAATTAGCAATTTTGATTGAGATATGATTGCAATGCCCGAGGTAATACCTAAATGGAGAAAAAGTTCTCCAAACTTCATTCAAATCATCCAAGAGCTGTGGATAGTTAAATAGAGTTTAATATAATTTCCGAAACATTTAGGATACAATTTAGAATCATTCAGGCGTAATTAGAAAAAAGTTCGGTAATTTCTAAAGTTAGTCTAGAATCAAAAAGTTCGATAATTATTGTGCAATAAAAATTCGGTGCTATTCATGCGCAAGTGCTACTGCGCATTTGCAGTTTGGCGGATTCACCGAGTACGCCACGCTACACCACCGAAAAAACGATATTCTAATATTAAGAGTGTCATATTCTTACAGGCATATTCTTAGTAATATTCTTAATGAAGTAAGCAAAATTCTTAATTTAAGAGTATCTTCTAACCAAAGGGAGAATGTATTCTTAAAATGAGAATATGAGTGGGGAGAGCAGAAATGCGCAAAGGAAAATGCGCCTTGCTCTGTTCAATTATTTTTTTGAATGTTTTGTGCGACGTGCTTTTCGATCAGTTTTTTGAATTCGTAATAAGTGACAAGCTCGAAGAAATGCAACCAATTCCAAGAATAAATCGCGTGCGCACATCCATCTCCTTCTCTTTACAGAAAATATCAGAGTGAGAAAGGTCTGATGCATGGCCGTAGCTAAGGGGGGGGGGGGGCATTGTGGGGCAATGCCCTACCTTATAATACCAATGCCCTACCTTAAAAAATACAATTGTCCAGATCAGATCAAGTACCATTTTTACTTCCGCCCTACCTTTAACCACCGATGCCCTACCTTAAGTTCAATTCTAGCTACGGCCCTGGTCTGATGTCACATTGAGGTTAAATACCGGCATGCCACACCGAGACAGTACCTCTCTACATTATTTATTCGTTCACGTATGACATCAAACTTTTCTCACTTTAACGTTCACTGCGAAGAGAAAAAGATAGAGTTAGAGATGTGCACATGCGATTTATCCTCAGAATTGTTTGCATTTCTTCGAGCTCGTCACTTATTATACAATTACTGCGACAGATTTCAGATGCAACTATTCTTAAGCTTAGTGGGAAATTCTTAAAATTAGAATATCGTTCTTTTGGTGACCTTTTGACCGTTTTCGACATTTTAAAAGTGTGTCATTATTTAATATTATTTTATTTATTATTTATTATCTTATTATTATCATTATGAGAAGTTGGAGGCTCCGGAGGCTACGTTCATGGTTCCTTAAAACAACCGATCCCGATGCAACTAGAACGTGTACGTCATCCACTTCTGCTCCTTCTGTTCTAGAAGGAAAGCAAGAGCGGGAAATTTACACGAGATTATATCGTGCATCAGTCTTCTTTAGAGTCAGGTCTCTAGCCGCGGATGACGTCACGCGGAAGACGAAACAGTTGGAGATGAAGGTTTCACCTCTGGATACTTTTTAGAGCTACAAATCTTTGTAGAATGTTATGAGAAACAGTGTTGACGGACCAGAAGAAGTGATCCCAGAAGAACAGCCTTTCGCATCCGGTTCGCGATGGAATGAGCCTGATGCTGGCAAGCCGGAATATTGTTGAGTTGGCTAAGAAATGAAGCTTTCATACCTCCAAGACAGCCGCTTATGATAACTGCAAGATGGATTTTGTAGCCTTAGTGCAGCCTGCTCAGCTCGAAAAGAAGTGCTTGATGTTTCACCCGTTTTTCTTTCTCCTTTGCCATGATATCACCATCGGCTGGTGCCGAGAATTCAATCACGTAAATGACCTTGGTCTTTAGATCTTGAAGGACAATATTAGGCTTCGTAGCACTGATGCGTTGAGTGTTGGAGAATGAGAAATTCCAGAACATTCTCCACAACGGACTCGAGTTCCCCCTAGGCGTATGGCAAGACGGGCAATACATCAACACCATATAAGTGCCTAAGATGGTAATAAAACACTTTTGGAGCCGCATTGTGTCTCTCTATGTACCTGTAGCGTGCATATTTTGAGCATCCACTGAGAACATGTCCAAGTGTTTCCGGCTCTTGCTTGCACGCTCAGCAGTTATTATCGCCTATAGGTACATTCATTATGCGCTCGCGGCAAACTGAGGTGTCTATAACGCCGTCTTGACAGGCAAAAAGTAATCCCTCAATCTTCGATCTCGATTCAGCAGACTTGGGAAACATGTTGGACAGACCGATCGATAGCTCTTCTCTACGTATGATGCCGTAGAATTTACCACGAAGGGGCTTGTCAGCATGTTCTCTTGGTAGAAGCGTATGCTGTGCTTCCTGTACACGACTTTTAGGCACCAAATGTGTTAGTGATGCTAGGCCACGTGTAGTGTCACGGGAATCAACTGGGAGGCCAAGCTCCTCTGCGGCCCTACCTGCGGCACGGTATAGAAACGCCACAGCATTGACGACTTCATGTTGATGTACGAGTCGCATAAGATAACCTGTGCTATTTAGAACTGATCAGGCTGTAGCCAGAACTGTTCTTCGATGAAGGCACTCTGAGCTGAGCAACCCTCTACCCCCTTTATCTCGAGGGAGGTATATTCGAGGTACGGAAGATCTAGGATGAGGACTTCGACGGACTGTCATCACCTTGCGTGTGCTTTGGTCAAGTTGCTTCAACTCATCGACGTTCAATTTTACTGCACCAAACGTGTAGAGCAGTATAGGAACGACCAGCATATTGTTCGCGTGAATCCTATTCTTTTCAGATAATGCGTAAGCCCAAAATTTTCTGAGAATTTGGCGATACATTTTTCCAAGAGCCGCTTTTAACACACGCACAGTTTGGGTTTCCGCTTGAGGTAATCCAAGATATGTACATGTTTCTCCATTACCAAGATGTTGAATGGTATTTCACCTATGAGTTGAACATCCTTATCGTCACGCGATGATGTAGTTTCTAGTCTTCCTTGGTGTGGGTGGACGCAGGCACACTTTTCCAGTCCGAAGCTCATGCCAATCGCTTTAGAATATCTATTTACCGCCTCGACAAGGATGCTAAGGGCCTCTTTCGAGGAAGCAAAGAGCTTAAGGTTGTCCATGTATAAAAGGTGGATGACCTTATATTCTCTTCTGTTGGGCGGGCCACATAGGTGTCCAGAGCTTTTGCCTCGGAGAACAATAGATAGAAGCAAGAGGGAGATGCAGAAAAGTATCGGACTTAGAGAGTCTCCTTGAAAGACCCCCCTCTCATATGTGACATAGCTCGTAGTCACGTGTCTTTTGTCAGATGTTATGACAAATCTTGTCCGCCACAAGAGGATACGCTCCTTTATGCATCTCACTATTTTTGAATGCACCTCCATGCACTCAAGGAGCTTAATAAGTAGCTCATGGTTCGTGTTATTGAATGCCTTACGGTAGTCAATCCAAGCCATGGACAGATTGCGTCGATACTTGATCGAGTCCTGGGCAATACACCTGTGTATTAACAGTTTCTCCCTGCAACCTGCCAGCCCTCTCTTGCATCCACGTTGTTCAACTATTACACTCCATAGCGGCTAGATAGATGTTAATATTCTATCTTTGAGGATGCCAGTGAATAGCTTGTAGCTGGTGCTTAAACAAGCTATGGGCCTGTAGTTCTTTGGACTTGACAAATCTCCGGTCTTAGGGATCAATACGTGCGTCCTTCCATTAGTCACTGCAGGGCGGGTTTTTCTCTGTTTAAGAAAGTAGTAAATATACAAGCTGGATGTTGGTACGTAGAAGTAAACTTCTTCCACCAAAAGTTGTTGATTTTATCTGGCCCTGGCGCTGAAAAGTTCTTGGTTGTAGCGATAACTTTCTTCACTTCTTCAGCAGTAATAAGTGGACACTCTTCCTCTGGACCTTGTAACCTTCACCTTTGGCAAAATTTACGAAAGAGTGATATATCAGAAGCGTCTTCATTTAGCTGATGAGTATCTCCATATCTCCATATACTTGCTCACAGAAGGTAGAAAAGGTGGAATTTTCCTGAATCCACTTAACTCGCCGTTCAAGGCGCTGTTTCGCTGTTGAAAGAGATCTCATTTTTTGCGTCCAGTGCTGCTTGATGGTCAACAGTTTACACTTGTTCAGCGTGTGATTTTGCTTTCCTTAAGTTTTGAGCAAGTTCCCTAACTTTTGGAGTGAACTTCTTATTTGATGTTATGTAGCTAATCACCCACTGAACATTTGATGTATGCCGTCTCGCCATTAAAATTCCGAACTGAAGTTGTGCAATACCCTCGCGAGTCTTACTCAGGCGTACTGAAGTGTCGTTACTTCTATTGTCGCTAAGCAGGGAGACCGCCTTCTCGTAAACTACACAGTTCAGATTCCAGAGATTAACGCCTTCGGGGATCAAATCGGGGAGAGCAGTATTAGCTTCAGCTAATTTGTCCATCCTGAGGAAGACTTTTTGGTGGTTAGATCTCCTACTTCTCATGTTGGAGTTATCGGCTATCTGCAAAAGTGGTTTTGCTGGAACAGTTGGAATGTTCGCTGGAGGATGTTGCTCCTCTTCTTGTTGATAAAGAGCTTCATATCCGTTTTTTCGGAAGAAGGATACCTGATCTCTTGAATACCGAGGCGTTTTATGAGCATATTTCGGGTGCATATTGACCCAACGGTCATGTAACCTCTTCATGAATCCTCTTCGCGCCGCACAGTGTCGAAAAATGGAAAAAATTGCAGCCACGCGGCACTTTTGACGATATCGCCTTGGAACATTTTTTATTCTCTTCTATATGTTTCATATTTAGACGCCTCGGTGTGGAAATTCAGAATTCTATCAAGGTTTTTTTTATACCAGTGCAAAGTCATGTGTCTCCATGAATATGCAGGCGAATGTCCAAAAAGTTCCGGGACACCCCAGTAACTCCCAAGATATAACTATTTCTGAAAAGGTTAAGGTCATTCCTGCAGTTACTTCAAACGAGAAACCCAATGGAGACATTGGTTTTGACCTTGAGCATGTCCTTTAAGGTCACTTCAAGGTCACCTTTTTTTAAAAAGAGGAACCCCTATTTTTGACAATGGAAATCGAAAGAGCCGGAAATTTTACGTACAAACATGTGCTCAGGTTGTAGGTTTGACCTTGGTGGTTACGCAAAGCTCACTTCAACTTAAACAAGGTCTGGGTATTTTAGAGAAAAGATAAAATACCTATCAATGACAATGAGGACTCATCAGCTCAAAATTAGAAATTCAATACTGACCTTGCTTTGACCTTGAACTTGTCCTTCAAGGTCATTTCAAGGTCAACTTTTTTATAGACTCCTAATATTTTAATTTTGGAAATCGAAAGAGCGAAAGCTTTTATGTTAGAAAATGTACTTAAGACACAGGTCAGGTGTGACCTTCATGACCACTCAAGGTCAGATGCGACATTAATGGTCATTGAAAGATTATTTCAAACATTATTTCATTATTTCGCTAAATACATTTGTTTTCCTTATAGGGCGTCGTATTACTGTTCGCTGCTTTGACTTTTTTCCATCTCATTTTTGCAACTTAATTTCGGAAATATGGAAACAGAATTGACAAATGTGTATGCCTGACCTGTGTCTTAATTACATTTTCTAACATAAAAGCTTTCGCTCTTTCGATTTCCGACATTAAAATATTAGTATTCTATAAAAAAAAAGTTGACCTAGAAATGACCTTGAAGGACAAGTTCAAGGTCAAAGAAAGGTCACTATTGAATTTCTCATTTTTAGCTGATAAAGGAATGTCCTCATTGTCATTGAAAGGTATTTTATATTTTCTCTAAAATACCCAGACCTTGTTTAAGTTGAAGTGACCTTTGCGTAACCACCAAGGTCAAACCTACAACCTGAGCACATGTTTGCACGTAAAATTTCCGGCTCTTTAGATTTCCGTTGTCAAAAATAGGGGTTCCCATTTCTAAAAAAGGTGACCTTGACGGACATGCTCAAGGGCAAAACCAAGGTCTCCATTGGAATCCTCCTTCAAATTTACTGCAGGAATGACCTTAACCTCTTCAGAAATAGTTATATCTTGGGACTTACTGGGGTGTCCCGGAACTTTTTGGACATTCGCCTGCATATTCATGGAGACACATGACTTTGCACTGGTATAGAAAAAAACCTTCATAGAATTCTGAATTTCCGCACCAAGGCATCTAAATATAAAACATATAGAAGAGCGCCGGTGAGCTTCTTTGCCAACAGGTAAGGAGGTCCCTCCTGAATTGGTCCGACCATTTAAATCGATGTTCTCGCGTTTGTCCGGGGGCTTTACTATTTTAAAAAATACTGAATTTAAAAAACGAAATACTTCCTTAATAATAATTTTACCCAAAGTTGGAATTTTCGATGAATCGCTGCTATAATCTCGTTTGGATTCATACTCCTCTCAGTAATGGAACATTATCATTAAATATTTACCAAAATAGTTCATCAAATCGTATAATCAGGCCTTTTGAGTTCTCACGAAACACGAAACTGTGTTCCATATCCGCTATTATTGAATTAGTTCCATAAACTTGACAAAAAATTCTGTATTGGTTAGAGGTAGGCAGTGTGTGTCAGGGGTGAACGTGTCTGGACTATACCCAGGTGTAAATTTCTGTTAACCGCCGGAGTTCACCAGCGGCACGAGACTTAAAAAAAATTTGTTGTTGAAAAAATGTCCATACTTCAAGGTAAAATTTCAAAGGTTCAAATTTCAGTCAAAAGATGGGCTTAATAAAAGGACTCATTAATAGGGCTATGAAACTTTGTGATTTTAATTTCAGTAGAAATAATTTAAATTTAATTAAAGAAACATAGCACATTTGACATTACAGTATCTTTCCCATATACTGGGTGTTTTTTTAAACTTGAGACATCGAAATATCTCAAAAATACGCATTCTATATAAAAAATATCCGTAATAAAAACTTATTATTTTTGAGAGGGAAAAGCTTCTTTGAAAAAATTTACCTCACCCCACCCCTCAGGAGGCAGGGTTTCTTTTCGCGAATCAAAAAAAAATTTTCGGATAAAACTTACGTATTTCATGAAGGACAATCTGAATCTGTGATAAAAAAATTGGGACACCTATTTGAAATTGCAAAGTTACCCCCACTTCTGCCTGCTGGGGAGTGGGGTGGGGTAAACTTTTTCAAAGTCGCTTTTCGCCCTCGAAAATAAAAAGTTTTTATGACTGACATATTTTCATAGGATGCGTATTTTTTTAGATATTTCGATGTCTCAAGTTAAAAAAAATACCCGTTTATCTGAAAGACTCAGAGCATTATTCAGAGAACATAAAATTACGTCCTATTTGCGAAATAATCATAAATTAGGAAACACGTTTCAAAATATACAATACTTTGATTTGAAAGAGAATTTGTCGAATGTGGTTTATTTAACTTAATGTAAGCAATGCAATGAAATTTACATCTGTGATAGTGGCAAAAAACTAAAAAGTAGAATCAAAGAACATAAAAGGGAATCTCGGTTAGGATAACAAAATACAGGCCTATCAAAAAATGCATGAGCTGTCGGTAACGTAACGCTTTGGCCACGAGGGCAAAACTAGACTTTCTAGTAGTGTTCTAGTAGGGGTCGCCCTTCCACAACCCTACCAAAAAGAAATGACCCCGCGAAGTTCTTATGGGGGTATTTGTTCACTCAAACTAGATTTGATTGACATATTATTAGAAATTGTTTATCAATATGTGAATCTGATCTAGTATAAGTAGGTTTCCAAACAATTCCAAATAATATGCAGTACACGGAGAAAATTTATCCGTAAAAAAGTCACGAACTTGTAGCTAGGTCTCGGATACGTGATAAAAAAATTATTGTATAAACATGCAAATATGCAAATATGTTGGCTTTATAATTTAATTATAATTATGAATATAGAACGGACTGTCTCACTGCGTTTGCATTTTTTGTAAAATTACATTATTTTGGAACATTACATCCTTATTTCTATGAGAAATGTATGGATTTTCTAAGTCTTTACGAACAGTTCGAATTTCCTACGAACAGTTTCTGAAAATTTGAAAACAAGAACGTGTAAACGCGCGCAGCCACCGAGGCCAAACAAAATAGGTATTACAAAACTTCTAGCCACTCATCCGACGAGTTTGAAGCACATATACGAGCGCATACACGCACCGCGCGTTTGGGCGATCGTGTGTGCGGGCCACATACAGGCGAACCTACTTTCCAGTTCCTAGATTTATCGGAAAAGCTCGTGAGTGCTCTGAGAATCTTTTCCCAATCACTCGTAATATTTTTGTAATTATTCACGTAAAAAAAGTGATGACCGTTTTAGAATTTTCACATCGAGTTCGTCAATTCTTTCTGAAAGTTCGCAGATTATTTACGAAAATACATCGATATTCGATGAATTTTTTTCATATCGGAGACCTAGATACTAGTTCGTGACTTCTTTACGGATTAGTTTTTTCCGTGTAGGACGAATGCCATGTAAATCATATATAAAAGTTCCACAATATGTCCGAATCTTTAACATTAAATATTGTTTAAAACAGCCGCATTTCTCAAACTTGCACACTTAAAGCATGTAGAATTCCTCGAAAAACTTTCAGTAACACTATATTTTGTAGAGAACATTGGCCATTAGAAGGTAGGATTATAGTACACCACTACACAATTTCATTATTTTTCGACTTTCAAAAATGTGATGCCTTCACTTCTTAAAAAATGGTTTTTTCGATTCTTTAAACTTTCATCTAGAGCAACTGAACCTTAACGGGTCACCCTGAGCAATGAAATCATTTTAAAAAAGGAAAAATCAGACGAACGAAAACTCCCTTTGAAATTGACAGATTTTGGTTTGTACGCATTATCCCAAGAACTCAAGTACAGTGTAGTCCAACCTCTTTAAATGTACACTCCTTCCTAGACAAGAGACTTTCAACAGTCGTAAAAAACACATGTTGGAGGAATTCTTCTGAAACTGGTCCTTGAAATATTTTCCCCATTTTTGAAAACGCAATTATCCCAGTGACCTATAGTACTCAATAAATCAATCTTTTTTAATTGTTTTAATCTCTAAGCTGCTGTAACATTATCATTTCTCTAACCGGAGATCGATTATGTATTTATCAATTTTCCTAACATAACTATAATTGAACCGCTGGCGATCAAAAGGGGATACGCCCGAAACGCCGTCGTTTTAGTTGGCCCCTGGGTCATATTTTTTTCAGGTAAAATTTTAATTTTCTAATAACATATCCCAATAGGAAATTTTATTGCGCATATTTTAAGTCTTATAAATAAATGTGATAACTTTATTAGTTTTCGAAATAATCAAGAAAATGTTACTTTTTTCTGCAATCGCAAAATACGATTTTTTTGTGTTGAATTCGCCACAAGTTCTACAATAATAGGAATTTTGTAATAAAAATTTCAGAAAATATGCACTATCATATAACGAAACTAACGTTATTTATAGAATTTCAATTAATTGTCACTAAAAATTTATAACGATTTTTATTCTTCTCATTGCGTAAATTACATATTGAAAGTTTCAAACGCTTCGGGAGTCGAACGAATTTTCAGAAAATATGGGTCGAGGCAGGAAAAGAAATAGGTGTGAAGAAAATTGGTTGAAGAATAAGAAAAAATTTTCCCGAAATAAGGTACTATTTAAAAGTATTAGAGAAAATTAAAAATGAACTTTTCTGATAATTTTATTATCCTATTATTATTTTTTATTTGATTTCTTAATAGCTTTTTCTACAAAATCTTGTATTTTAAAATTAGTTCGAATAGTCTAATCTAATATAATCTTTTACATTGAATTCTACTATTGAAAATGTAAAAAGTTTTAAATATCAAATTATCACGAAATTAATGGAGAGCATTCAATGAATAGACGTTTCTTTGAATCAAAAAGTTTACAAAACTTATGTTACATTGTAGGGAAAGGAATATATTACTAAATCTGAAACTATAAAGGACGGTGTAAAAGAAAAGTAAGTTTTAATTTTTATAATTTGTTATTCAAAAATAATAAACAAATGTAAATGATAATGTCTTCATTATTATTTTTGTGGCCGGCTAGACCTCCCAATCGTCCGCTGTTATACGTACGTTGATATTGCAGGACGAGCTAGCACGCGTACGGGACGGTGCTGAGATCTTAAATCAATTGTGGCTTTAAAACTATGAAACATAATTGCCTGATATTTTCCCAAAAACTTCCTTGAATCCTAACGAAAATTCAGGTGATGGTTAATTTTAATTTTTTGAAAATTCGTTCGACTCCCGAAGCGTTTGAATCTTTCAATATCTAATTTACGCCATGAGAAGAATAAAAATCGTTGTAAATTTTTAGTGAAAAATCATTGGAATTCTATGAATACCGTTCGTTTCTTTATATGATGGTGCATATTTTCTGAAATTTTTATTACAAAATTCCTATTATTGTAGAACTTGTGGCGAGTTGAACACAAAAAATTCGTATTTTGCGATTGCAGAAAAAAGTAACATTTTCTTGATTATTTCGAAAACTAATAAAGTTATCACATTTATGTATAGGACTAAAAATATGCGCAATAAAATTTTCTATTGGGATATGTTATTAAAAAATTAAAATTTGACCTGAAAAAAAATATGACCCAGGGGCCAACTAAAACGACGGCGTTTCGGGCGTATCCCCTTTTGATCGCCAGCGGTTCAATTGCAGTGGGCTGATTTGAGTTCAAGATCTTAATTTTACTACAAATTATACTAATTTTTAGTTATGGTAATGTTGCATTTTAAACTTATCCCAATTATATTTATTCTCATTGAGATTCGTTCGATTCGCCTTTACTTTTTAATGTGCAGTAAATTGCAATCAACTATATAAGTTGATTCCAATACTGATAGGACGTTGAAACTAGCCCTGAACATTTTATAAATAAATTATAACGTGAAACAAACTAAAATTGACCAAGATTAATTCTCACAATTAAAAATTTCACTGAGTTTTAAATCTACATTTTAAAAAAACAACAACAAAAATAGATTGCGGATTCACTCAAGGGAGAGATGATTGCATATTTTAAAATTAATTAAATCAATTTAGAAAAAGTTCTTTCATAAAAAAAATCAAGTAGGATTCTCCTCCAAAATTAATTGCAAAGCCAAAATTTCCTTCGCACAACGAGGTCTTTATCATAAGATAAATTTCAAAGTCGCTACGAGTTATTTTCTGGTTCCATTTTCCTTTTTTAAAATGAAAGTAAAATTTCCCATTTGGATTTCAATAGTTAATCCAACCATGCACAACGAGGTCTCCACAGATATGCGGATTTCAAAGTCGTTACAATAAAAATTGCACATATTACATTATTATTCCTTTAATTCAATTTACCACACTAAAATGCAAACATGCACAACGAGGTCTCCACAGATATGTGGATTTCAAAGTCGTTACAAAATTTTGCACCAATCTAAGAAAATAACTTTAAAAAAATTTGAAACCCAAAAACTTACGTCTAACCATACGAATTCTTATGAATTAGGATAGATTAGTATACGAAGCTTTTGAATAATCCCGAAGAAGCCGTTAGAGGTCGCGTCCCTTCAATGACGCTTATTGAATTTGAATTTCTGTCTTCAATGACAGGTAGACCAATGATTGTTAAGAGAGGCTCCTTCCTCGCAGAGGGTCGAGTTAGAAGACCCCCGGTACCGATACCGGGATCGATATATAAAGTGCATTGGTCACACGCTACCCCTACTTATTAGCCGATGGCGCGCGCAATCGATTGTATGGTCGAACGATTTCGTGAATCCTTCCCTCGTTACACCTGCTTGTCCACTTATGAGTCAGAGGCGTATCAACACAAATATTCACCCGTGGCTTTATAATTTTATTATAATTATGAATCTAGAACGGACCGTCTCACTGCGTTTGCATTTTTTGTAATTTTTTAGATTCTCTCTGAATATTTTGAACTTATTAATTCTGAGCCTTTTTGTTCGAAAATAGAATTTTTGCACAGATTGACTTTATAATATTGTGTTTCTAATTTTCTTCTTAAAAAATCATAAGGTTAATTTTCATAAACATATAAATTTAGTAAAAGATAGTTTGGAGTGAAGAAATGATTTTTTATTATTTTCTAAGGCCTTGTTAGAGCATACGAGACTTATATTAATTTGTCTTATGTTACCAAATAAATTTTGGAAACTTTTTTGACCACGCGAAGAAGTATTTAAGAAAAAATTTTGCAACTTGAAACAAAACTCCAAGAATAAAAAAAATGTTTATTTATTTCTAATATAAGTGCAATATATTTGAATTCAACATTAATTAATTATTGAATTGATGGATTTTCCTTACTTATTCAAAGCTAGAAATTGCTCACTGCAGCCTGATAGGGCCCCCATCAGTCTGTTCTACACTAGAAAATCTAGTCAGGACCCATCAGAACCGAACATCGAATAGGGAAAAATGGCGAAATTTCTGCACAGGATTTGCATTAAAAAATATAAAAGAAATTACATAAATTTACAAACTGAAATGCTAAACAATGATAATACCTACCAAAGCATTTTAAATATTAATTGCAATTTTTCTCGTCAATTCAGAATTTTATCTGCAGTTTATTCAGCGTTATAAGTAAATTTGTAGGTAAATATTTTCCAGTCGTCTAATTCAAAATATTTTGGTACCATGTCGTACCTCGGCAGGGCTGGCGCTATACATTTGGCCTTCCGTGTGCAAACAAATTTTCCGCCCCCTCCCCTTTTCTTTAAACGAGGAAAAAAGACGCTTTCTACATACGTATGCTCTATTTTTATTTACACATCATAAATATTACTTGGATCATTTTTTTCAAATCTTGTTCTCGGGTGGACCATGTTTTTCATTATAGCCACGGACTTAGTCAAGTGACTGATGAGATAAGGATGTGGGAAGTTATTATAATACGATGTCTGAAAACGTCTGTGCTGATGTTGTAGGTACAAAATTAGTAGTTTGGAGTTCGTAATTTATCGCTGTTATATACAGCGGCCACAATCAGTGGAGGTAACAACTGTCGCCTCTGGATGCTTTCTTGGAGCTACCATCTCCCACTCCATAGGTTTTTAGTCACTTGCTTCCTGATGGTCTAGAAAATTTCTCACAATGCGACAGGTGTTCAATAAAACTGCCTTCTGAGCTGCTGCCAGTACCCTACTGACTCCTAAATGTTCATTGTGTTCAGTGCATCTTGCGTGCACATTGTCTGTGGCCGAAATCACATGAGGATGAATATATGGATGTTTACATTCCTCCATATTGTCTTTACTTCATGCCTTAGCTTGCTATACTTATGGATCTTGGTTGTATAGGTTGCCTGCAAATTTCGGTAGAGTGGACAAGCAATGTCGATGATGAAGACTTTTCCACCTTTTTTTCTCGCATCACGATGTCGGATTGATTGGCTCGGATGTAATGATCCCTTTGGATAGTATAATCCCAATATAAGATGTAATCTTCGTTTTCTAAAACGGGCATTGGAATGTATCTATAGAAAGGCATCCATTCTGTTAAGAGTCTTAGGCTGAGGGCAAGTTGTTGATATATAATGCCCGTCACATCATCATTGCGTTTCTGGATACAGGATGCCTTTTCTCAGACAAATATTGGATGCCTCACTATCCACTTCATATTGATGTAACGTTTTGGGGTGTTCGCCGTGGATGGTTTTCTGTCTCCATTGCGTTTCTAATTCCTCTATGGTTTCTGCCCTGATATTCAAGGCCTCCTCTGAGGACAAATTTAAGGGCGTGTAGTCAAGATCCGCTTTACAGATGATGTTGTAAAGAGTAACATCTCGCTTGCTGTTAAAATAATCTCGCAACTGTATAACTTGTGACTCACACAGTTTCCTGATATCTACAATACCCCTACCCCCTCTATGTCGTCGTAGAACTACCCTTTCCATCGCCGACTTACTGTGGTGCATTCGGTGTTTCGTCATTTCTACGCAGATGATTCTGTTTAATCGTTCGAGGTCGGTGTTCGCCCATTTCATGAGCCCAAAGGAGTACGTGACGACAGAGGTGGCATAGGTATTGATTGCCTTGATCTTGTTTGCCGAGTTAGAAGAACTCTTTAGAACCAATCTGAGTCTTGCAGTGAAGGCAGTCCTTAGGCTTTTCTTAACTAAAGTATGTTGAATACCCTTAGATTCGAGAATACCCAGGTATTTATATGACGCGCCCTTAGCCATTGCCTCGATGTCATTCTCGAAATCGTTCTCCAGCTCTGCGGTCTCTTATTCTCCTCTGGTTAAATGCACTGTTCTGCATTTATCCAGTCCGAACTCCATGTGGAAATCATTGGAAAACTGCTATGTGACATTGATCGCTTGCTGTAGGTTTTGGTCCGATGGATAGGATGACCATCCTCGTTATCATGTACTCGGACCCATGAGACATGCTATTTGGTGTTTTGATCAGTGGGTTCAACGCTGAACAGAACCATAATGTACTGAAGGAGTCTCCTTGGAATATACCCGTCGTAATGCGTATTAGTCAAGTTATCCTTGACTGCCCACGATCAAAATACTTGATTCTTGTTCCTCAAAGCATCATCCCGCGACTTAGAAAGACAATGATGCGTGGGCCAATTTTGTATACTTTCAAGACTTCAAACAAATAGTCATGTTGTGCGGGGGGAAACGCTTGCTTGTACTCAATGTATGCCATGTGCAAGTTTCTTTGATGTTTACGAGCTTGCGTCATAGCAACAGCGTCAATGATGACTAGATCTATACTGCTTCGCGAGTTTTTACAACATCCTTTTTGTTCTTCTGTAAGGATGTCATTCTCGTCTCAGTGAGAACGTACCTTATCTGCTATGATACCTGTAAGACATATATTGTTGGAAGACAGGCTATCGGTAGAAATTCAGATGGATTTTGAGCGTCTGGTTTTTTAGGCAACATATGTATACGTAGTACCCTGCAGCATAAAACCTGGCATCAGATCTGGGTGTTCGATGATCTACTAAAAACACCTTGCCAACGCAGGATGCACACTAGTCAGGTACTTTTACCAGAAGTTGGGCACCATGTTCGGACCCGGAACTTTCTAGTTACTTGCTTTTTTCAAAACCGCTGAAACATCTAAAGCTATGATGTTAGTCAGCTCCATTTCAGGGTAATTGCTTGCTCTTGCTTTCTCTGGTTGGAACCTTGCAGTGTTCAAATTGCTTCTGTTAGTTTTTCTCCAAACATCCGACCAGTAGTCAGTCATATTTTCCAATTGAGTAACTTTGGTGTCTTGTTGGTTATTTTGCTTTGCACTCAGTTTCCAATAGAACCTTGTTCCATCTGCCTGAAAGGTTCGATTTTGTTGCCTTCTTGCACTACTTTTCTTGTACCGACGCAGTCTTGTAGTAAGAAACTCAAATCTCTGCCGTTGGGAGTCTATAATCTCATCCAATATTGCTGGTGTTAATTCCTGGATGTACCGAGGGTGGATGATTTTATTAACATGGTGTATCAGCTTGCTGGTTCGATTTCCTTTCATATTTAGAGTCAGTCGACCCAATTTGCACCTTCCATTGCTGAAATCCATATCCATCCTTATTTTCCGTGGTGAACTTGCTCCCTTCCTGGGGCAAAGACTGCATTTATAGGCCTAGTTCTGCGGCCCAGCGTTCTTACGGTTGCCACAGCTGCATAGTATACAAGAGTTTGCACCTCTAACGCAGTTTATGTTTCGTTCAAATGCATAGGTAGAACCTTGCTGTTCAGGTATTCTATTAGTGCAGGCAGATCATTTGTGGTGTTCATCGTGGGCAGTGAATGGCTTGTGTTGGTTCTACATGTCTGAAATCTAGCAAAGCATGACCAAAACTCCTTTCAAGGTGCTGCAGTTTTTCTGGGACTTCGCTGTTCAAATCATCGTTAATAATATCCGGATGGGGTTCTATTCGATCCGGTGCGTGATGTTCATTATCCCTAGCACCTATGCCTTCAGCTTCAATCAAGTCTTCGTTGTCCACATCTTCCAATGAAAGTTCATCAATAGGAAGCTGCTGTTCCACTTCCATTTCGATGGCAGTTATTTCAACAACCGAAAGCAATCTGTTTACAAATATTGAGCGTTTTTGATCTGATCATTGATTGCAGCATTCTAAAATGTTGTGCCTCTTTGCGTAAGGTTTCAAACTTCGCACTTCCATAATAGAGATGCATCAATTCCTTATTCATTGTGGTATCCCACTTGATGCTCTTCCACAGTATTTCGGTTGAAGTGGTTGGCTGGAAATAGCTAACGCTAGCCAAAGCATCCGCAGCAGGCACAGTGGATGTTTCACTGCTTACCGTATGTCTCAGATGTTCTTGGTGGCCAGCTGTTTGATTAGTGAAATCTGCCTGACCATCTCCCAGCTCACCATCACCACCGTTCCACATGCTGTGGCCCCCAGAGGTGGCTCCAATGGCGCCCGAAGATCCTCGGGAAGCGACAAGCGATTCAAAATTTTGTAAACAATCTCTATTTTAATTTATGGGTTTTGTTGTTCCTCTTAGTCACTTTTCTTTTTGTTCTCTGCCTGCCTGGCATGGAAAACCCTGTCAGTTACAATGCTATAGCCAACATAGCCGTCAAATTCATGAGAGGAAGGCTCGAGCCCAACCGCGACGACTACGCGAGAACATCTTCGGTAGACCTCATATTATTAATATTATTTACATTATCATTTTCATACACATTATTTGCATTTTTAACATATAATAAGGATTCAAAAGAAATTTGTAATGACTCGCTCAATTGATATCATAGTCAAGTTTGACAGTCTCTTTTCCGGGCGGTACTGTTCGCAAGTAGTTTTTATTATTTTTAAGCTTGAAAATTATCACTCCGCGCTTGCGACAAATACAGGCAAAGTGCTTGAAATTCGGTATAGTATAAACTCGTTTGAAGACATGAGATGCAAGTTTTCTTTTAGTATGAAAGTCAACATTTCATTCGCACTCATGTTTGGCTTGAGGTAAGTTATTAACGCATCAAGTTCATCATATAAATCCACACCCACTATATCTGAGCGATTTTCGTCTTCATTTGTAAGATTTTCTTGTAAATTCTTGCACGTTTTAAGAATGGCTAACTTATCCATCTTCAGAAGGGTGGTGCTATTAAATACAAAACCGAAAATATTTTGGAATTTTTTTAATAAAATCAAACCGCTCTTGCAAGGACATAATTATTACGCCCAATATTGTGAAGTTTAAATCAACTTAAAACTTTTCCAGGGTCATCTACTCTTTGTCTTTGCCGCGTACCCATCAGATTTTCAAACTTGATATCCACCTTCAGAAACTTTAAAAATAGTGAAAAACTTACCTAAATCTTAAAGAATTTTAATAGATTCCGGAAGATTCATGTGAGGATCTTGCAAAAGTTTACTGGCCACATTAGTCTTCAATAGAACTTTATTCCATACTACAATGGAATACAGGCATAGAGCTTGGTGTCTCGCTGACGTATCACTGTCTTCTTCTGAGATTTTAATTAAACTATCATGAACTTTATCAACGTGGTGTCGTAAAGGTCTACTACGTCCATTTTTGCTCTTACGAACCTATTCATGGAACCAGATTCTTTTCTTACAATTGAATCCTTTTCACGTTTCCGCTTTCTGTAGTGAGCGCCAGATGAGCACGAAGCTTTTCTGCGTGATATCTAAAATTGATGAGAAAATTATTTCAAAGTACATGATTGACACAGAAATATTTTCACAAACTGTAAGCATTTTTTTAAATCATAAAAAATCTAAAATACTTCTGTCATTGCTATTGAGATAGACCTTATTCTTCTTTATTGTTGAACTAAAATACATTAAAAATGGGGTTTCATGTTCATGATCAAATCACTGTAAGATACTTTAGTAAATAATAAAACAACTCAAATAGATGAATAAATTTTGAAACTTACATAAGTTCCAAAATAATATCTTACGGTAATTTTGATTTAGATCATGTTAAACTTCTCAGGTACAAACGTTTCAGGACACCAAATATAGCAAGGGCGGCGGAAAATGTCTCCCAGAATAATAATATAATAATATATAAATAATATTAATAATAATATAATAAGCCTCAGTGGCTCAGTTGGTTAGATGCTCAGACTTCACCTTAGAGGTCCGGGTTCAATCCTTGAGCCGGTACCTCTTGAAATTTTTCTATGTACCTTCACCGAAGTTCTGGTGGTTCGGATCCCACCTTAAGCTGTAGGTCTCGTCATAATGCACTTGACTACAACCCAGTCCGTGAATGATGGGGTAGAACCCAGGCTTTGCGCAAAATGTCAAGGCGCACGCTCTTATCAGATCACTTTATTGCATTATAATAATGCGTCCGTGACTGATAAATAATATATACCGGGACAGCCCCGTGCATACTATTCAAAAATCAATTTAGAAAATCCAACTCTAACCAAAAATTCCTTCGAGATATTGGGCTTTAACCATTTTAAGCCTGAGGCATTAATATATAATAATAATATAGAACAAAACCATTTTCATTCATCAGTTTTTTTCTCTCAAATTTATCAAAAAAATTCGTTAAAGATTTGTATGGTGTATGGAGAAATGCAAAAAACGTAACTTTTATGTAATTTAATTAAAAAGCGTGGTCTCTGAAACATGTGTGAGTAAAAATGGAATATTATGGTTATCATGGTTCCGTTCCAGGTCACCAAATATACCAAGGGCGGCGAAAAAATGTATCCAAACTTTAGTTAACTGTATAGCAATGCATTAATTTATTTGATTCAACAAAACCTTGATTGATTTATTCAAACATTTTTTAAAGTGTGTCGAGGAGTGCATATATAATTATACATATTTGGGCATTCAAAGAATTTTTGAATAATGCAATTGAAAGAAATATTATTTAACCTAGTTTTACTTTCGACTTCGTAAATTCACAGCAATTATTTGTTCAAGAATAACTTCTTGCTAGAAGATTATGGATACATTATTGAAGGACCTCAAGGATAAGTATATACAGTAAGGCCAAATTCATAGTAGTCATATCCATGAGTGCGAAAGAGATGCTCTTATGTGCCATCTACTAGTGTCTCACTCGCACTCACGCTTCTCTATGACTACTATGAAGATGACCTTACGGTATAGGGGAGCGGCGGCGAATGCGGCGCATATAAAGGAAAATGCACGATTAAAATTCAAATATAAAGTAAAATATTGTAATAAGATATATTCTGTTTGGGCTAATATCTTTCCAATGCTATATGCATGGAGATAATTCAATTGCAGTTAATTAAAACAGTTAATTAATGTGTTTTCCAAAAAGAGCATCTGCGTCAAGTTGTCCTACCTTGTTTGGTAATGTGGCGCGTTCCGATTTCAGTTCATAATTATTAAATAAAAAACAAATTATGAAGAAAAATTATTAAAATTTAATGAAAATAAGATGAATGTATTCACGTTTAATATTATTGACATAATTGAGGGATTATATCTGCCCAAATTTCAAGAAAAAATGTTTTTTTCACCGTACAGATTGTCTCACAATAATTTGAGGAGTACTAAAAATGTTGTATTTTAAGATAAGCTTACAGACGTTGTATAAACAATAGATCAAAATTATATTAATAATAAGTAAAATTTATTCTTTTCCAAAACAGTTATAATGATTCAACATTCGAATAATATCACTATTGTAAACCCTCTAAATATTTATTCTGTCAGAACAAACCTAACCCGAAAACTGGTGAAACGATTTCAAAATACAATTATTCTAAAACAACTCTAAAATACACGATAATAATTAGGATAAAACTTGTTTATGCATATTAGAAACGAAATGTTATTACTTTGAGTAAATATTTCTGACCTTCTAACCAAAAACCGGCACTTTATTTCTACAAAATTCCCCGAGCAAAACAAACCACAAACTTGTGCGCCAAGTTACCTGCCGATTTTAGTCCCTAATGCGCCATATTAGTCACATGTGAAAAGTATTTAATAAAGATTTTTTACATAAAAGTTCAATAATTTTAATCAAAATGTTGAACTTTAAAGCATTGAAGAAACTCGAAACAGAATATTCCCAAAAAATTGTATAAGTTTACACGAAACTTCTGTAATTTTTTACTTGTTTTTAGCTACTCTGACAATACAAGCGAAATAACCAAAACTAACTTTTCGTCATAAAAATCAGGCAATTAATTTAATTATCCCAATTTTTTAATAATTTAAGGTTGAAAACATATACACATGTAATGAAACTACCTCCACAAGCAGAAAATGCGTTAATATTCGAAAACTCGAACGCGCCACATTAGCCACCGCGCCACATTCGCCGCCGCTCCCCTAAATTTGTTATAAATCAATTTTGTATGGAGCGCGTAGTTCTATTATGAATTAAAAATTCAACTTTTTGGACAAATGACACAAGACAATGAAAATTCATCTGCTTCAATATCAATGGATATTATGAATTTATTGAAATAATAAACATTTTCAGGGTATAGCTGAGAATTAAATTTAATGCAAAATCAGGAAGAAATATTAAAGTAATCATGATGAATGAAATTTCTAAACTATTCTCCATTATCTGAATTAGCAGTCCCAGACCGAGGTACAGAATATTACCTTGTGTATCGAGGGCGTAAAGAAGGCAAAATAGCCGTACGCCCTTGATACACACGATATTTTTTGTCCTACCCTTCTTGAAAACAAACATGTAAAGCAGATAGAGGATGTTTGGTGTACTTGACAATTTGAGATTATAAGTGGAAGGAAGAAATAGTGTACTTTGCAGTAGGGAGACTGTGGGGTCCAGCGATACAGTTCAGTTCCAGTATATTCTCATTTGCGTGGTGCAGTGTTTGTGTAGCGGGCGTAAAGCTTCACGTCAACCCGGCGCGGGCGGCGGAGTACGAATGGGCGAATGTCACGGTGTCGGACAAAAATGAATATAATGTTGGGTAGAGCGGGATCAAGAGTGCCGCGGGGAAAAAGTGCCACATACGGTAACACAAAAACAAATAATTTTTCACTCGACCTGACATTTCCGTCGATCGGTCGAATCACCAGAAACTCCTAATAGTCATTGGCAGCCACTAACAGCTGTTTTTGACATAATGGCTAAGGTCAAGTTGTTTTTTTTTGTGTGCAGAAAGTAGTTTTACCGTCACTGATTCTTTTTGATGCCAACACTAATTCTTATGCGCTTTTGGTATAAAGTAGGAATAATTTAATGCGTCATTATGTATTTTTGCGGTGCAGATCGCTTACTGTTCAAAATATTTTGTGTTGTTTCAGAAGTATTGATTATAAATAATGGGAATGTGTGGAAGGTAAAAAGTGCCAAGTAGCAATTCCCATCCCATAATTTCTATGCCATTAGGCTATTTCACAATCACTAGCTGTCGAAAAAAAATGATTATCGTCTGCCTGTTGTGAAGCTTATTCTGAAAGCATCCCAGTTGAGCAATGGATCTAGGTGTCACGTATGCAAAAACTGGCCTCATGAAATGTGTGTTGTAACGATGAATAAGTCTATGCATATCAGTTGTGTAAACACTTATATTATTTTGTTCCGATGCACTGTGACTTCCTTTTGTGCAATTTAAAAATAAAAAATTGTATTTCATTTTTGTTGGTACATTTTTCCCCACCGCCATGAAATTTGGCTTCAGGTGTGGGGCATGAAGTACCATCAGACAGCGTTTAGAAAAATATACATAACATAATAGATGGAATGTATATAAATTTATTATGATTATAATTTGGAACTTTAACATCTTACATACATTTTTAAAAAATAAATTTTTTTTATTATAAAATGAAGGCAAAAATCAAAACAATACCTAATTTCGTTTGGACACAGTGTTATGAACAGTTAATTTTTGCACTTTTAACCCCCTTCCCTCCTTTACATTTTATATAAGAGAGTGAACTTAATAAAGAAAAGTTCACACTTTGGACAAAATCGAGTGCGAAGGACGAGATCCGTGATGAGATTGTGTTGTTTAAAGTCGAAGGAGCTTCAACGAAAGAGAATTCACAATCACCGAATGACAGTTTTCGATGCGTTGATCTTTAATTTTAAGAGGTCAAAGCACAAATATGGCCGCGCTGCGGGTTGATTTTTTAAATACCTTGTTTGTCATATCGTTAGAGTATGGCAAGTGGGTGCTAAAATTAATCAAAATGCTTGAATGAAATTCGCATTTTTCGAAATTATTAATAATTTTCGGACCATATGTAGTCTTCTGATGTGAAATGAATAAAGTAGGGGA
This sequence comes from Andricus quercusramuli, assembly GCA_932178445.1. Taxonomy (NCBI): domain Eukaryota; kingdom Metazoa; phylum Arthropoda; class Insecta; order Hymenoptera; family Cynipidae; genus Andricus; species Andricus quercusramuli. The sequence goes on from CAKNXH010002449.1 coordinate 245,730, forward strand.
GAGACGAAACCCTTGGGACAGTTTGCCTTCATGAAATTTTTGCGTAAAAAAATAACACTAATGTCCAAATCGACGTACAGGTCTCAGTAGTGTAGCATTTTGTGTTCATATTAATTTATTTCAAATAATTTAAAGAAAAGCAAAATACTCTAAATCTACAATCTGTCCAAAATGTATACCGTCGTGCGCATGGGGTTGATCCTCTGAATGGGACTGCCGGTAACACAAAATTTTGCCAAACAGAAAAATGGTGGACATAAGCGACCAATGAGATTTGAATGTGCAATTCGCGACGGACGCGTCACTTCCGCCATATTTGATATAAAGAAAAAACATATTTACAACATGGCCACTCCGTTAAGTCAGGTGTCAGTCGTCAGAAGTAAGAATTTGAAATGTGAAGTGTGAAAAGACAAGTTGCAGCTGGGTGACCCAAATAGCAAAATGCACAAATACAATCTTTGAGGTATGGTTAGATTAAAAAAAATTGTATAATTAAATTATTTTATCATGTATCAAATCTACCGAGCTTTGCTGCTCCAGTAAGGCACGGTACGGGGTTGGGGGGGGGGGCACTGACTGGCCCCACGACCACCACAAGTTCATGGTGCTAGTTGTTCGATTTATGTTTTCGATCCGTATCATTAACATTCACCCCCCTGGTCGTGCGCTATGTGTGAAAAGACCATTATTAATAGTTATTAAGGTTCTAGCATATAAATATATATAGACAATAAATCTAATGATGTAGTTTTTCCGTTGCTTGAAATTACTAGAGTCCCGATTTCATAGTTCCCGATTTCACTGACAAGGGGGTCCAAGGGGGCGAGAGAGAAGCACTGCTAGGTCAGCGGAGCAACTCCACAGCAACGCAGGAGGGTATGAAAAAAGCGGGCAGTATCCCCCGCGGTTAATCGTGTCGTCTGCTTCAGTCATTTTGTCAGTTGCAAAAATGTCGCAGTACATTCGCTTCAGTGTTTAGGTTATGCGGCAAAAATGTCGAAAGAAAATAAGAGGAAACTATTATCTGTTGAAGCAAACACGATCTCTTAAACGAAGTGAAATCAGGTACCTCAAAAATGTAATCGTTCAATTTTCAAAATTTAGGATTGATTCTTATCCTTTTTTAGATTTGGATGAGAAATAAATCGATTTAGATTTAAACTAAACCGCGGAATTATTTGTAACATATTATTACTATTATTATTATTATTATTATTATTATTATATTTTTGGTGAAGTCAATGTACAGGACTTTGGGCTCCTCATGTCTTTTCTCCATGGTTATATTTTTCTTCGACAAATGACAATATTGTCAAAGTAACATGTCATGTAACGTTAAATAATCTATTGGATTCGATCATGTCCGATACATACCGCAAAATAGCGTCCTAGAGGTACCGCTCTAGTTTATATAAAGATATCGTCAACTCTTAAAGCACATTCAAATCCATCTTCTACAAGTCAAGTCTACCAGGAGTTTTATAAATTGTTAAATTACATCGTAAAACTCAACAGTTATGAGATATAAATGATTAGAATAGAGAAAACACTAAAATATCGTAGATCACACTTTTTACTTTTTGACGTGTAAAATTTACTTTGATAATTTTCAGGCATACTAAAATTTCTTTTATATTGAAACTTCAGACGAAGTTGACTAAATTCAAAAGAAATATAATTAACCACCAACAAAAAGTTTATACTTGATTTCATATTTTTAAATCGGTTTGTCCCGAGGGACAAAACAATTCAATGATTTTATATCAGATTCTGAATGAACTTCGGCATTTTTGTACGCTAGCATTTTTCCAGTACAGAACCGGCGTTGTGCAGTACCGCGTCTGTAACGCACGCCAGTACTGCGGGGTATTACAAGCCAGTAATTGTCCAGTACTGGGACTCCGGCAATCTATACTAGGCCATTCGTGTTTCTCCTCCTGGATGCTTACAGCGTCAGTGAGATATCTGGAACTGCTTTGTAGAACGTTGGAATGATTACTTTTTTAATCCATTATTCGTACACGTATTTTGACATAATTTGACTTCGGGAATCCGAAAATGAGGGCTTCAAAAATATTCGCGCGCGCGCGAGTGTGATTGATGTCTACAATCGAGAAAGTTTTGAGTCGCGTAAGATGAAAATAAAATTTCTTCCGACTGTATATTTTTGTTAAAATTCGTTTCAGGTGTGAATCACGTCTTAATTCAAATTGAATTGGAAAAAGTTTGATTTAGATTCCTAGATAGTACTGAATTATCTCTCTTTTTTTACAGAAAAAAATATTGAGATTAATTACAAAAATTTGCTTAAAAAAAAAACAAATTCAAAGTTCAAAATTTGATAAATTTATATAATTCACTGTAAAAACTGGAGATTTATTTTTCAACGGTATTATTTTTTGCAGGTATTATTTTAGACTCGAGGCGTCCAGTTTTTGAATAGGATGACCTCATGCTGTTATTTTCACTGCTGAATAAACTGCTGCTGAAAAATTATAAGGTTCTAAATTTTATATTTCGCCATTTCGGACATTCATAATATGCACACAATTTTAGACGTTTGAATTTTAAATTGTTTGATTATAATTAGTTTTGCTTTGGAAATGTATAAATTTAAATATTCGCAAAACCTCTAGAACAAAAAAAATTTTACAGAAGAGACAAAAAACGGTGTACCTTTTGCGCGTCTGATTTAAAAACAGAAAGAAATGAAACGGTTTTTAGTCCTCACACCAAGATTCACTGAGTCGTGAGAAGAAAAGTTAAAAAACGCAACCAGTTTCGAGAAGACAATGATAATTATGAAGAATTGAATCTGAGCAAAACATCCCACACATCACTGTAACAAAAGGTGCAAAATAATGCGAAAGAAATCATTTTTATTTTAAATTTCAGTAAAAGCAACAACAAAAAATTGTGATACGTGATACCTCGAATTCATTCTAATTTTTCGCAGTAATATGCATTGGGATCTTTCGATAAACATACGCCAAAAAGACGCATTTTGAAAACTTTGATGTTCGGGAGGTTTTGCTCCTGCACGATCAATGACGCTTTCAATGTCAAAAGAAAAATAAATGTAATATTTTTATCTGTTCTGGTAATATCATCTCCTAATAAAATGGGGGAATGAGAATGTAAAAATCATAATTTTGAAAACGATCAAACTTTGATACAACTTTGATAAAAATGTAGATTAAAATTGCTTAACCGATCAGAAAAGTGTTTTTTTTTCTATTTCTTTTTAATTTTGTAAATGTTGAAAGGCACATCACTTTTTTTAATCTTGATCGAATTTAGGAATGCCATTAGGATAATTTGGAAGCATTTTTATCATAAGCCAGAATTATTAACAAAAAATTCTTGAACACTTCACAAAATTTGGTTTTGAGTTTTGAGAATGCTTAGGACCCTACAAAATGATGTCCAAGACTCATTCGTTTTATTGAATCCTTAAAAAATTAGCGTGGCTACAACATTCTGGTAATCAAACATACGGATATGCAGACGTACAGAGAGAAAACAAAAAAATGTATGATTTTCAGAATCTCTAAGTACCGAAATCATTATCATTAAAAGCTGGAGATCGAAAATTTGGACGATTCAGAGTTCCAACATTCTCAATTCAGCTAATATAATACCTTTGATTTGACAATTAATTATAATATGGTATTTTGATAATACTTACAATAAATTCTGTTGCAATCCAAGAAGAAATATCGCTGGTTTAGCTACACAATTTTTTTCGTGCGCTGAAATAGGTGTGATAGAAGCGGACAAGTATCGAGCGAATCTAGAATATATTGAATTCGAAGAATTTGTTCGCTTAGATTAGGTGAAACGCACAGAAAAAACTTAGGGTGAATAGTATGCAGGTAACTTCGTATTTTTACCTGTTCGTATTGGTAAAACACAAATATCACTCTCGATGGGCAGAAACTGTATTTTGTTCTCATAAAAGTTGTCACCACCGTCTTGAAAATTGGAAGCCACTAGCTTTGATCGCTGAAGTGAAGTTAGCTGATGGTAGGTGTAACAGGCAAATCGGATAAGTGGGGGCCTTTAAGCGGTCCCGACGGCCCCTTATATAAATTCCCTGGGTACCCATTATGAAAAATTTCAACTTTGAGTGGATTATTAATTTCTTATCAAATTATTTGATTCATGCACGTGAAATGTGTTGAGTAATAGCAGAATGAATGATAATTTAATTAATTATTTATTAATTACATTCTGTGCGCAGCAACCTGACGTGCAACATTGTGCGTCGGGTTGCAGCGCGACCGTTCCGTTCGTAAAGTGCGCTAGGGACAGCAGGTGAATTGTGTGAGTGGTCAAGGCCGTAGCCAGGGGGGGATGACCCAGGTTTGATCCCACCCCCCTCCCGAAATTCTTGAAACATGTACATAATATACATATACTATCCTGCGTGCCGCTGGATACCCCCCACCCCCGAAATTTTCCCACCCGCAACTGCACACCCCCCCCCCCCCGCGAAAAATTTGTTTGGCTACGGCCTTATTGGTGTTTTGAGTGCTTCAAAGTGTTTTTTGCCTTCGGTACTCACTTTCAATGTTTATTTATTGGAATTAGCGACAACGAAACGATTTCAATTGCATAAGTGTTCAAAAAATTGAAGAAAGGGAGGTTGTAACCCTGGTGTGTAACAACGTCGGGAGCTGGAGGTGTGCACACAAGGGTTAAATATCTGAAGTAAATTCGAACTGTCACTACCCCTGAGTAGACTTTCGCGATTTTATTTTGATGCTCCAATGATGCTCCGGTGCTGTTCCGATCATTCCGTTAGAAACCTATTCCTTATACAGTCGAATTTGGATTTAGTGATTCTGGATTTAGTGTTTCCGAGAACTCACGCCGCGTCGCAGGTAATGGCGACGGGAGCTGCATAGCAGGGGGATGTGGGATGTTCACTCAGGCGTGACAAACCGAGAGAGAAACAGGAGAGACAAAACAGTTCCGAGAATATATATTCACTTTCGCTGATCCAGGGATCTTTCGAAATTTCTTCGTTCGATTCCAGCTATATGTTGAGCTACTTCAAGGAATGACTTGGGTTTCACAGCTCAACTTTTTTCGTGTAAGTTGCTTTTGTGGGGAACACTTATTAGAGACTATGAGAAGTTGTAGGCTCCGGAAGCTTCGATCATGATTCCTTAAAGAAACCAATCCCAAAGCTACTGGAACGTGTACGTCATCCGCTTCTGCTCCTTCTGTCCTAGAAGGTAAGCAAGAGCGGGAAATTTACGCGTGATAACATCGGGCAACACTGTTCCCTGGAGTCAGGTCTCTAGCCGCGGATGACCTTACGCGGCAGACAAGACAGTTGGAGATGAAGGTTTCACCTCTGGATACTTTTTTAGAGCTACCAAT
>CAKNXH010002449.1:261123-283775 GCA_932178445.1 Andricus quercusramuli
TAACTTTATAGAAGGACAAGAAATTTCTTAATGGTACAAGCTTTTAGGAAAATTATAATTACTACTAAGAAATCCAACTTTTAAAGAAAAATGCCTTTGACATATTGGACTGTAACCCTCTTGAGCCTGAATGAAAAATGAGCTTCCTCATTTTTTTATAAAATTTTTTAAATTATTTTCATAGTAACTTAAAATTCAGAGCATTGTGAACTTATAACTTACGGGGTGGCCGCTGGACAGAAAACCAAGAAATGACTAGGAATTTTTTCAAACCGGGAAAAACCGATAAATGACACTGAATTTATTTTTTCACAGGGAATTTTACAAATTCTTAGAAGAGCAATTTATGAAATCACTTGGAATATCACAAATTTTAATTGTTAACTGTTTCAATTACTGCATCATTCAGTTTATAGCGCTCAATTCTAAAATCTTTTACTTTACAATTTTTCCATTTTATGTCTTCATTTTTAAACGTAAATTTTTAATTGAAAGAATTAAAAAATTCAGTTTTGAAGGCTTTGAAAATAAAAAATTGAAAGCGTTTGAAATTTAAAATTTTTTATAAAAATTTTTTGAGTTGATCAACTGTAAATATAAATTAATTAATGATTTTTTTAATTGAGCTGTAGTTTGGGTGTTAAAATTGTACAATAATAATTATTTCACAATACGATTCTAAGTCTGTTCAAAATTAAACAATTTACAAATTTTAACGTTGAAAATTCAACTTTTTTGTGCGAAAACTATAACAATTAGGAAAATAGAAATGTCCGATCGAAACTTTATAAATTATTTTCAATGTGAAAACTTTAAATTAATATATTCATAATCACACACTTTTAATCAATTTAGAATCCTATCCAAACACTGTCTCAGTCTAAAATATTCAATTTTCAACCCATTCAGTTGGACATTTTTTTATCACAAAAATTTCAAAATGAGCAATTGTAAATCAAATATTCAAAACTAAACAATTTGAAACTGAATTGTTTGAAACAGGAAGCCTCGAATGGTAAAAATTGAAACTTGTCACGTTACAATTTTTATTGTAATGTTAAATAACAATTGAAAATTATCAAATTGCAACGAACAAAATCAAAATAAATAAATAAATTTTGGTATTGAGTTTTTTTCCCAATTGCAAGAGGAAATTTTTTGGTTTAAAATTTTTATTAAGTGGAAGAATGGGAAGTATTGTATTTTTAACATTTTTATGAAGATTGAAATGAGAAAATTTTAGTTTTTAATTTTTGTTAAATTGGCAGTACATTTTATATTTTTAAGGTTTTTATTGAGTTAGAAGGGATACAATTTTCAATAAATTGGAAGAGACTGTTTTTTCTTTTCAAGATTTTTATTGTGTTTAAGGAAAGATTTTTTTTCTGAATGGGAGGTGGATAATTTAACAAATATATTTTTATTGAGTAGGAGGGGAGGAAATTTTTATTTTTAATTTATTCTGATTTGAAAGAGGGACCTTTTGTTATTTTTATGATTTTTATAGAACTGGGAGGACGTACACTTGTGTTTTCAAGTTTTTCTAAAAAGGAAGAGGCACTTTTTGGTTTTGAACGTTTTTATTGAGTTGGGAGAGGGACATGTTTCATTTTTCAACATTTTAATTAATGCGAATGAAAATTGAGGATTAGTTTTAATTTAGAGGATTTAAAGCGATAGCGTGAATTGATATTTTTTAACCAGAAATCTTTGAACTGTTGAATTTCTAAAAGTGTAAAAAATTAAGTTTTGCAGTCTTTTATTGATAATTTCCGAATTAAAATTTGTTTAAGCTTCAATGCATACTACATTATTTACAAACATTTTTGCACTACAAATGCGTATGATTGAAACTTTTGGCCTGGTCGTCGCGTACTTGGCTATACACGCAACAGCTCGGAAACTTTTGGGCGTTTTTAGTCTAGTTTTTTAGAATTCTCGTAAATCCCGGTTGCAGATATTACTAGCGGCTCTCATTTCAATATGCATTCTTATTTAAGAATACTAAAATTTCGTACATTACTTATAACTTATGTTACTTAAAATATTTTCTATTGACAATATTTAAAAAAAAACTTGTTATTGACCATTATCACTTTTTCACACTCACAATTTTCCAACAGTAAATAAGACTTCTTCTAAACGTAAATACTAATTTTTTCTCGCTCAAGTTTATAATAATACATACAGAAATACCATAATCTCTTATTATAGTAGGAATCTTCATAACAGTACCCCAATTATCCCCAAATTCTTACATTTTATTTTAATTATAGGTGCAGTATGAACCAAATATTGATATCAAAAGTCTCTCCGTGCCCAGCCGTAAAAAATGAGCACCCGACTGAGCGCACACACAACATTCACTGAAAATCAAGAAGTTAAAAGAAAAATTCAAAATCCATGGGAGCATGCTTAAGTTGTTCTTGCATATAACGGCTCAATTGTCCTGCAATGGTCAAAATATTTCAATTTCAATATATTTTATTGGGAACGTTTTTAGTTTCAAATTGTAGTAATGTTAAGGCTTGGGATAACCGATAAATTCAGTGAGTTGAGGACAAATATTTTCGGTGAACCCAGGGAAATTGGAAAGCGCGATTAGGTTCACCAAAATTCGGTGAGCGTAGACCAAATATTTTCGATATGTCTAGATACTTCGTTTATTTTAAGGTACTGTAAGTAGTACATATACATTTAAGTATCTAAGCTAGAAATAGTCAACGTGGCTAAAACTTACATGTGCCTGTTCTGGATGTGAGATATCAAAAACCGCAATGTCGAGGGTTTGAATCGAAATGCCGTGGAGTAAGGTGAAATGGGACTAAGTAAATTTAATAATAATAATTGTGCAATATATCAACGATTATCTTAAATTCTGTTTGTACACGTACCTATGCAAAATATAAACAATACACAACCTGTTATTTTCGATTAACGAAAAGTGAAAAAGATAATCGGTTTTAAAACTCACCAGGTGTTAAAAAGCATTAAGTGGCTGTCAGTCGTAATGATAATATTTGTGGCCAGAGTCGGACTATCTGTGGAAAAATACTTTCCACTTCATCACGAGCATCGATACTTTGCCGTTAGTTTTACAGCACCTTACAGTTGTAAACTCCGCGCGAATTAACTTTATGTCCTGACATGAAATCGACGGTAATACCGTTTACATGTGTATACGAAATGGTATACACTTGACGCTTTCTCTTTGACGCGGTGCGTTCGGGTTATGGGTTTCAGACACGTTTCGTTAAAGTGATAGTTTAACGCGCTGTCAGTACTCTTTGAAGTAGAATGACGGCGATGACAACTTTTGGTTGTATAGTGAACCGACTTGAGGACCACACTTAAGGAGGAAGTCTGCCTCGTTTGTAGCATCATTTCTAAATGAGCACAAAGAGAAAAGGTATGTAATAAACATTAAACATATTTAAGAGCATACTTCCAGGATGGGATTTTCTTCATATATAGGTTTACGAGGGGATGAAAAGCTAGATGCCCAAACTCTTCCTTGTAGAATCTGGATATTAACTTCTCTATTCAAAATAATAAGACGTGCTTCAATGTTAAATTCATTAAAAAAGTTATTTGAATGTTTATAGAAAAAATTAATTTTCATTTAGATTCTACATTCCAGCAATAACCATAACAAAGTTTATTATTATACTAGATAAGGCTTCAGTAAGACAAGTAAACCTTTATGGAAACGAACGTTGGGATTAGTGTTGCAGAATGATTTATATAAACACGTTACCAATTGAGCCACGTTTTTTATAGAAACACAATTTTTTGTCTTGAAACCATTGTTAGTATTATAATGGTATTAGTAATGAAAACTTGTCTTGTAAATAAGTCTTTTAATTGTAAAATAACAATTTTAAAAGTTATGAACAACCAATTAAGAACCATGGGAAGACCAATAGACATAGTATACAAGTTAATGTTGGCATGACATCAATTGATCAAAAGATGATTTTGTGTGTAAAACAATTTATATTTTCGATTGCAGAAATAGTTTCTTATGCACGGAAGGTTCGCTTTTTGGCGTCTGTATAGCGTGCCGCAAATGCCCAAGTACGAAACTGTGTTGAAAACCCGTTGAAAAGACTGTTTCTAGCTTCTGCGCTTGATATTGAGCCAGATTACTTCTTCTAGCTTTTGCTTTTGCGCATTGTGATTTAGAATTATTTCCCAGGACTTCTGGATTTATGACCTGTCTTCATTATGAGTTGACGCTTGACAGACTGATTGTGAGTAGTGAATATTGATTGGACCAACTCAAAGGGATGAATTACCATAAATGACTGATGAATTACCGCAGATCACGGACAAATTACTGTAAATAACCGGAAATTCGTGAAAATTTTGGAATGCCCGAAATTTCTGGTAATTTATCAATCTTTCAGTAATTTCTGGAAATTTTGTTTTTATCATGTCTCAAATCGGTAATTCCCCATATTTGTTATAAAACATATCGTGTGCAATCGGTGCTGAAAGTAGGCAGATTTAACTTTTGTGAAGTTTATAGTCATTGCGGTCGGCTCATATTTGGGTCCTTTCCGGCTCATCTTCAGCTTTTTACAGCTCGTCTCGAACTCGAATTAAAAATTTTTTTCATAAAGAGTCATCTCTTGAGGAAATACTCACATCACAACATTAACTACTCTTATGCCATATCTATATTGGTCTGCCCATGAATTAAAAAATTCTGTATAACTCGATAAGTTGTTTATAAATTTTCATTTTATGACAATCTCTTGTTAAACATACCATTTTAATAAACAATTGCAATAATTTTGCGAGACAAAGAATAGAATATTTTTGTTTTCTTAGTCTATCTGTATAAGTTCTGACTAACCATGAGTTTATTCAGGAGATTAATTTAGGAATAATGAATCATATAGTTGATATGGTAAATTTTGCCATTGCATTTGTTTATGTATATTCTTAATTAGTTTAATTAAACATTTAAACCTGATCACTTTTAGGCAGTTTTTTCAAATTGCAAAACAAAATTTGAAAATCTGAAAAAGGTTATTTGCGGAAAAGCTCTTGTTTATGGAATATTGATTATCCGGTTACAACCCCAGCGTAGGGTTCGAGAACAAGTGGCATATTGTTTCTCACCCTGTGTTACGAATTGCCGTCCTGTAAGCGGCAAATGGACGGAAAAGTAAGTGCTGTACGGTGATCCGACGATATCAGTAGATTGTAGGGCTTTTATGGGTTCTGCTCCTGGTGCCGAGTACCGCGGAATCATGGGGTCGGATTCTGTGGCTGAACTAGGGGTCGCACCCTTACCTCGCCTCTTCAAGAACATCACACCAGCTGGGAGATATTTGATTAAATAACCACACCGATGAATTGAAACGGGCGATAAAGTGCATGAGTTGTGTTTTCACGAAGCTTAGGGTGCATCTTGAATGAACTGCGAGTTGTTGATAACTAAAGTGGCAAGATGTTAAATCCCCAACCATTACTGTAAAGTGATTCCTTCAGTCTTATCCTTCTATACAGTTACTTATTTCTTCCAAGAAAATGATTCTAATCCTTATGATCATTTTGAATTATGACGGCGTTTAATCTATAAGAAAAATACTATACTGATTAGCGATTAAAGAATTTCCTGGGGCACATAGTGAGGCGAAATTCTTCTTCGAGAAAAATGTAAGAGATTTAGAAAACAATTTCGAAATGAAAGTACTTGCTTTTATTAACAAGGCGATACATCATGAAAATTTTAAATCGGATGTTATTTGTTAATTTTATAAGCAAATTATAAAAACTAATAGACTTTTTTCTTGTGCTTGTCCTCAAATGAAGCTGGAAGTGATGTATAGTTATAAAATTGTATCATTGGATATTATTTGTTAATTGTGAGATGGAAGACTGAATTAGCACTATTTGACCCCCCCCCCCCCCCCTCCCGTCCGTTCCGACGTAGAAAAATGTTTTCTGAATTTTCTCACATCTTCAGTGTAGATTTCGTGGAGAACACGTGCTTCTATAATGTTGTTAAAATTGTATATTTAAAAACCTATATTAGAAAACTTTTCTGGTCCATGCTGTGAAATGTCTATTTTTGTTCTTAAAATGCCGGAAATTTATCCGGCTATATGACACTATACGTGAGTCTATACCGATCGTGAGGGACCCTTTCAAATAATTAATATTGAATAATAACAATGTGCGATTAATCATTAAGGAGGGAACAAACAGTTAAGAAAATGAACTGCAATTTTTTTTACATTGGGTCATCCCTAATAAAATCAAATTAAATCAAAGTTAACTTTTTTTCGTTATTTGCCTTAGCATTAAGGTACAAATGAACCTCCTTAAAATTTAATTGTGAATTTCCAAAAAGATTGAATACATACTTACACAGATAATTTATTTAACTTGATTGTGAATATACTTTTATGTTTTTAGAAAAATTCTGTTGATCTAGAGGAATGGCTGAGCTGGAAAGTTGCTGAATGCGAAACCTGGCGAGGAATTTCTGGAAGCTTATACGTTAGCAGCGAAGTAGCGCTCTTAACTTTAGGAACTCGGAGCGGACTTTTTACGATCGGTACGTGTCTATTAGCCTCATTACCGGTCCCGTGGGAAAGCAGCTAAGGGGTAAAGGACGCCACCCGTTATATTACCTTGAAACCCACCCTCTTTTCTCTGGCAGGCAAAGGACGCGCAAACCCGGGAAAAATATCCTTACTTCGTGGGACTTTATCCACGGCGGCTATTAGTTTTACGATTAATTAAAGGATCCGCAGGATTGATCGCCATCCGCCGAGACTTGCGAGAAACAGAACAGAGAAAGAGAGAAACGATTCAAGGGAGAACGTTATGTATCTCCCTCGACATTCCCAGGAGTATTTCCTTCCTCTGATCTAAGTTAATAAGCCTTCTTCAAAGAAAAAGTCCATTATATGTTATTACGTAGCAACTATAATTTTTTGTTCTGTTTAATTTACAAGGCAAGAAAAATACAAAAGAGAGTATTCTATGGTTCACGTAAATAATTAATGTTTTATAATAACAATGAGCGATTATTCATCAAGGTATGGTCTAAAATATCAAATTAGGGCAAATGTACCAGTGGTCAGAAAACGATCCTAAGATCGGATACCACATTTAGAAGGCCAGAAATAAAAAGTATTAAATTTTGCAAATTATCAAAAATAGGTTAAAAAATAAATGTCAAACTCTTACATATGACTGAATTTTTATACATAACATAACAATTTGGTTGAGAGAAAATAAATATTCCTCGGACCACTGATACGTGTCCGGAGACTGGTGCACTATTCCTATAAATACTTCTATTTAATTTGAAGACAAATTTAATCATTTTGTGGGTAAGTTAAAATTACAGAAAAACGTTACTTTTATAAATGAGATCCTAATATAATAGAAAAGTTGTAAAATATCATTTATTTTAATTTATTTGATATTTTTCGGAATTAAATGAATTCAATTTGATTTAAAAGTTAGTAAGACGTGGATGACATCATTTTTTTAATTCCGAGTCCAACATTATTGTATATAATAATTCTATACGCATTGATTGTCTTAATAAAACAATGATTTGATAATTTAATTATTTCTAACAAGTGTATGGCGTGTGGAAAAATATTCTGTCAAACTAGAATCATGCTAGCGCCAGTGCTGGATTAGCCATGCTCGTCTATTCACGGAATACTGGCCTGACATATTCCTGACATTATCTAGTTTTGCTAGGCATTTAACTTATTGCTTTTTTCGGTCTAGTTTCAGTCCTGGCTCGTTACGAATTTGAATAATATTGACGATTATAAAAAGTATAATAATATTAACAGAAATAATTTCTTTGATTATAATAATGTTTCAAATAAATACCTCATGTAATTTATTAATTATTTAAATTGAGAAAAATATTTATTGCTAATGGTAATCAATGATAATATGTATGATTGGCAATTTGATTGCCTTATTTATTTTTTTGAAATAAATATTTTTTTTTTCATATCAATAATTGAACCGCAACGTATTAGAACGGAATATAGAATATTTTTCGAGGAGTGGGGGGTCCTCAGCAGCAACGTTCGCCCCCGCCCCCCCCCCCACTCTCACTCCTCGAGAAATATTCCCTTCTAGAAAAAAATGATTGGACCCGATTGAGATCGATTGCCAGGTGAATCGTTCTGAATTGGTATTAATAGGGACAAATTTTGTTTATCGTTCTCAATCCTCTTCAATCGGGACAAGCGTTTGAATCGTTCGCAATCGGATAAGTGCATAGAGACGTCGCGTCGATCGGAAACCTAACCCTAAAAACCGACTAAAAACGCGTGCAGTTTTTATAATTTATTAGTTTCTTGTTATTCATCCTATATTCGTCCTATTCGTTCTATATTCAATGTTATTGCTTAAGACTGCTCAAAATGTGATCTTTTTGTGCGTGTTTTCTCTTGTTGGCGACCTACGATAATGATATATATTATATTATATTTCAAAACTGACTTCAAACATTGTTTCCAATATTTTGAGATCCGCAAAAGTGGATAGGAAATAAAACATATAATGCTGTTGTAAATAACAAACAATTTTATGTACGGTGAAGCGATAGTCGATACTGCCGGTATATACCTTTTACCTTATGATCAAAAAGTACCCGGAATTCTTCAATAATACGAAAACGGTTCACTTATTCATTGATATTCATTTTATTCCCTCCAAAGTAATCTCGAATGGAAGCAATACATAGATTTCAACGCTTTCTTCAATCTGCAAAACACTTTTCATATGCCGATTTTGGAATCGCCTCCAGCTCCTTCTGCGAATGCTCAATGTTTTGCCTCAATCGTCTCAAAACGCCTTCCGCGAAGTGTTAACTTGGGTCGTGGCAATAAAAAAAAGTCACAAGGAGCCATGTCAGGTGAATGCGGAGCTTGCGGGTCGGTAAGAACGTTATTTTTGGTAAAATAATCGCGTACAAGATGAGATGTGTGAGCCGGCGCGGCTCACACTTCCGGCACAAGCCGCGCTTCAACTTGTTTGGTGTCCAAGACATCGTGCATAAACCGATCCGAACAAGACGCCAAGATTTGCTAATATCTCCCTGATGCTCACACGACGATCTTTGAGGACAATTTTCTTAACTTTTTCGATGTTTTTGTCGGTTACAGAGGTAGATGGACGAACAGAACGAGGCAAATCATCAACCGCAGTTTACAAAGCAATCACGCACAAACTCTCAACAAATGGCGCTCGAACAGATGTTTGAGCACCAGATAACAGGTGTACTGGTGTTCTAAGTCGGTTATTGCGCTTTTTTTTATTTTGATTCCAAAAAATAATAATTACACAGATTTTCAGGATTTATTCGATAAACAAATCAGATAGAATTTTTTTATTTTGAAATTTTATTTTCCAAGCGTAAAAGTGTAGAAAAATATCACATTCAAGTGCATTATAAAATCGAGAAAAACTCTATTTCTACCGTCATAAATTTAATCTAACTCACATTACACGAAGTAAACATTGATTTTTTCAAGTCAGGTCTGTTCACTCTTCAGTATATTTTTGATTATATGAGCAAAAGTTACTTTATTGCCCAAAATAATGGACGAAAATTATATTTTGAGAACAACCAAGAAGGAAAATTTTTCAATACTTTCGTAGCGTTATTAAAATCAATGTAATAATAATTTTTTAACCAAAAATTTTCCCTCCAAAGTTTGATCCAAATTATCACCTTTTTTTGTACATTTTACTTTAATCTAAGAATTATGCAAAAAAAATCGTTCTACGATCATTTAAAGCCTTGTAGAATCTTCATATTCACTGAAAATTGCTTTTTCATTTTTTCCTCGAATCGCCACTTTCATTCTTCACATTTTTTTTTTGAACGTGAGCTATCACACTATTTCCCCCCTAAAATATTGTTTTCCGAGAGAACGTAACTAAATTTTTAGCTCAAAATATTGAGGATTAAAAAATTTATGATTTTTTTAGAGAAAAACTGCATTTTCGTGTCTTTTTAACATTTTTGATCGTTTAAATTAATTGAAAGTTAAAATTTGATTTTCGAGCCTATTGCACTGTTTTTCGGAAGGATCAAACTAACTTCTGATACGCTGCGGAGTCAAGTGGGTGCTTATCAGAATCCACCATTTTTTGACGTAGGGCCTGATGGACCCCCTGCACTCCGAGTGTTATTGGCCGGAATTTACAAGATATTTAAATCAGTTTTTTAACCTCATATAATCCTGTTAATTTTGCTTCAGACTCGAGATTTTTTCTCGAGTCAGGAAATATGTAAAATATAAATATGAAAAATATAAATGTGTAAAATAAAAGAAATGTAATTTTTAAGTTAGATTCTTTAAGACTTCAAGAAAACGTATGTGGAATAATTTGTAGAATATCTTATAGAATCCAATAAACAACCTAACCATTAACTGTACGATTAGTGATAAATCCCACAAATAAAATAAAATGAACAAAACATTTGTAGATGTTCAAAAATTGTCACTTATGTTGTATTGTTCCTGAATACTTCGTCCATTTTTTTGGACAATAAAGTTACTTTTGTTTATATGAATGAAAAATATAGACTTCTGTTATAATACCGCTGACTTGATTAAATTTGATTGTAGATTGTAAAAATAGCGTTTTCTCTATTTTGTGATAAGCGCACAGGGTGCGTGACGGGGTATCCGGGTAACTCTTGTGTCTTTAAACTGAAATTATTTTATGTCGAACACATGCTACAAAGCTGAAAGTTTATAAGAGCTCGTAAGTTAATGTACCATCTATATTCTTGAAATTTTTCGTCCAGTAAATATATTGAGGAGAGTTGGGGTGGTAAGACTTTTCTTTTCACCTTTCTCGGTGTGACGGGTTACCCGGGTACTCTCATGTACTCAGTATGCGGCGTGACTTCAATAGTATATTGTGCTACAAGTGCGGAAAGTAGGCAGTTCCACACGAGTGTGAAGTTTGCTGTACGAGCCAGAGACGAGTCGAAGGCGAGCTGTAAACGAGCCGAAGACAAGCCGGAAACGAACCGAAGATGAGCCGATGGCAAGTACTGTAAACTTCACAAGAGTTGCAACTGTCTACTTTCAGCACCTGTTGCACACGAAAACTTCAAGAAATTCAAGGTATCCAAAGCTTCTTGGAAAAAATCCGCAAATTTCCGGAAAATGCTAAATTTTTGGAAATTTATGAAAAGTTGCTAAATTATCGGAAATTTCAGGTCTCCAAAGCTTTTTGGAAAGATTCCAAAAATTTCGAGAAATTTATGAAAATTGCTCAATTTCCCAAATTTCCGGAAATTTATGGAAAATTGATAAATTTCCGGAAATTTCAGGTATCCAAAAATTTCTGAAATTTTCGGTAATTTATCGGTAATTGATGGTAATTTATCAGTCATTTATGGTAACTTATCACTTCGAGTTTGTCCAATCTCTTTTCACTACTCACAATCAGTCTCTCAAGCGTCAAATCATAATGAATTGAGGTTATTATTTCGGCAGTCCTGGAAAGTAAATCTAAATTGAAATGCGCAAGCGCAACATCAAGAAAAAGTAATCTGGCTGAAAGTGCGCAAGCGCAGCAGCTAGAAAAAGTAATCTTGCTCAAAGGGAGCAAGCGCAGCAGCTGGAAAAAGTCTTTTTATAACTGCTTTTTACCACGGCTTTGGAATTGGTCACTTCCCGCATGCAATACATGCCTCGAAAAGCGAACATTTCGTGCGTGCGTTACAAAAGATGATTTATTTCTTCCAAACATGATAAACCTGTATGTTTTTATGTAATTGTAATGTATTCTAATTTTTTTATCAATAGAAAAATGAATTAATAGCAATAATTACCATGTTTATGTTTACTCTTTATAGAGCTTTGGAAACAGGTGTTACATACTGGCTAATTGACGAACGTTCATCACGTTCAGGTGACTTTCGGGGGTTATTGAATATTATTATGGGGTTTAAAATATAATTTGGGCTTTCCTGAAGGTTAATTCAGTGATTATTTCAAATTTTTTAATTTTTTGAGTCTTTTACGTGGAAGCACTTAGGATTTGTCCAGGTAAAAATGGAAGGGATGGTCTCAGGGGGTTATTGAATATTATTAGGGGGTTGAAAATATAGTTCGAAGTTTTCTGAAGGTAGCTTGTGTGATTATTTAAAATTTTTTAACTTGTTGAGTGTTTTACGTGGATGCTCTTCGGATTTATTAAGGCAAAAGTGGAAGTGGTAGTCAAAGGTGGTTGTTGAATATTATCATAGGGTTGGAAATATAAGCTGGGGTTTCCTGAAGGTGATTCAGGTGATTATTTCGAATGTTTTAATTTTTTAAGTGTTTTACGTGGAGGGTCTTCGGATTTGTTCAAGTAAAAGTGGTAGGGGTGGTCTTGGGTTTTTTAAAAAATAATATTACGTGGTGGGAAATATGACTTGAGATGTTCTGTGCTACGGAACTATTTGGAAAGCAGCTACAATGGATCCTTAATGCTCCGCACGTTAGTTCTCCTTTCAAGAATAAAAAAATTGAAAAAAGGGAGGTGGATACCCGGGTATCCCGTTACACCGATGAATGTGTGTTCTTTTGTCAGACACATAAGGGTTAATTTGCAATCTAAATTTTGGAATCGAAGTAAAATAATATAGTTAATTTTTTTTAATAACTTCTAATAGCCTGTTTCATTATTATACTTAGGTATCAACATTTTAAAAAAATAAGCCGCTACCGAATTGAACAAATTGACATGTAGGGAGAACTCATGAGAATATGTCTACAAAATAAGTTATTTGAAAATATGTTGATGACTGCTCTTTGATCACAAGAGAATTATTCAACAATTTAACATCTGTTTGAAAGTTATCTTTTACAGAGATGTAATTTAAAAAAAAAAGTGAATAAACTTATTCAAATAATTCCCGCGACATCAATGTGCTGCCACCAACATAATGGCAGAAATACTTCATTTTGATTCCCGATTGAGAACAATAGGCAACGATAGCCGGCCTCAATCGTTCCGAATCGGTGCAACCCGATTAAGAAACACAATTGGGAATGATGGAAACTTTGTTTCAATCGTTCGCAATCGAATCCAATCATTTTTTGTGGGAGGGTTGTACACCCCGTTCCACGATGCTGTATTACATTTACGGACAGCGCCAGAATAATTACTCGACCTAGTGCCAGTACAGAATAGTAGCAGACTAGCCAGAAACAGTACAGCGCCATGGGTAATTTCTACAGGGGATTTTTTTTTATCAAATAGCATTGAAACATTTACTTTTGTCGATTCCTCAACTGATGACGTCACATTGGATTCGACTTGTGTGATTGCCAAGCTCGCTGCGCTCGCGCGGTAAAATTTAAACTCGTCTAGAATCGCCAACTTCTCCCACTCGATGCACAATATGCTATTAAACATATGCAGTAATAAGGTAAACGTCCCAGTAATCGTGACCTTAGTCCCAGTAATCGTGATGCCAATTTTCTTGCTTTTTATTTCATCTGAATGAATGTAATTTCTATTTGCCATTATAAAATGGTAAAAATAAGTGAGTTTTATCATTAAATGTTACTTTTAATACATTTTTGTAACAATATATTCAAACTATAACCAAGTTTCACGATTACTGGGACCGTCACGATTACTGGGACATTTACCTTAAGTGAAATATCTTTGTAATAAAAATTGTGGAAGCTGTAGTGTGATATCTTATTTGTTGACATTCTGCAACATTCGTGCAGACGAAACGTGCAGATGACACGTGCAGATACCTGGTTGCTGTTGCCTTCATGGTGAAGCCATATCTATTTTCTGAATGTAATCTATATTAGACTTTGATTGAGTTTTTTTAAAGTTACTTGATAGAATTATGTTTCATTTACCAATATATCAAGTTTTCATGCTGTACTTATTTCAGTTGATGTTACAAACAAATAATTGATGCCAGGGAATATTCTATTCTTTAGTTTTCAAACTTGTTTTCTGCATAATATTTCTTTTACAACGTAAATTTTCAAGATTTGAGTTAATAGCACCATTTCTCCAATTATTCAGATTAATTCGATAGGAAGAAAATTAGAAATAATTAGGGAATAGCAATGTTATTATTGCAAAGTCGCTCTGCCCGCCGGCCGGCCCTGTCCCACTAACATATTACTGTAAATTGAAAGCTTTCAAAGTTTTAAATATTAACCATTTTAAATATTTCGCCATTTTTTCAATCTTGCACGTTATTGATTTTTAAGATTGGATAAGGAACAATTCGAAATATAAAGCTTTTGAAATAAAAAATTGCAACCTTCCATGAAAGTTCTATGAATTAAAAAATAGAAAAAATAGAAAATATTGCAGCGTAGCTCATATACTTAGCTGTCGAGAGGTATGTTCTCGTGATCGAATCCCAATGCAGGAGATCGAACTTGGATTTTTCTCTGTTCTGAATACCCCTTTTTTTCTAGTGTAGAATTTGAAACCTTTTCGTGTTAGTTTATTTATATGTAAGTTTTCTGCAAAGTAGGAGGGTATTAAAATGTGTGCAACTGCTTCTGGACACTCTGGATTATTTTAATACATTGATTGTTTTAAATAAAATAAATGCTATAGTGTACTTTTTCCATATTAAAACTTTGCTCATTTCAATGTACAACTGCCTCTTCTGGGTACAATGCCCCCTTATACAAAACCCCTCGCTTGAGATAAATTAAACACAAGAATTCAGTAGAAGTTAAGAAGTGATGACACTCTCGAGAATAAAAACTTTCAGGAAAATGCTCGACAGTATATCTTCTTATATACTGTAGGTAATCGCCCACATTAAGATAACCCCTATGACTCGGTTCAGTGAATTTTAAAACGTCGCGAATTTTACGGATCTAGATTATCACTCGGCATTCAAGATTCGATACGCAAGCCACGTTCGCCAGGGAGTGCGATGGCGTTGAGAGGGGTGACGTATAACGGAGTGAGAACATTCTTTCGAGTTTTATTGCCCCCAACATCGCTGATTCGCCACGCTCTCCTATGCCGTTCAAAAATCCGACTTGATTAAATTTTTGATCAAATTACTTCGAGTTAAATAAACATCCCACTGCTCTCGAGTCTGAGAAAGCAGTTGCCAACCCCCAGTCGTGATGTTATAACCCTCTTTCTCGTTTTCTTTCTGTCTGAAGAAATTCCTTTCTATGCTTAACTATAAATTTAGACATGAATTTAGAATTGATAAATCGCCGGAAAAAAGGAAGAACTTTCAACAGAGTCTGACAATGTTCAGTAGCCTTTTCCTGTTAGTAGATCAAAAAGTTTTAGTCAGCCATTCCGGAAAGTTGATGAAAAAAATATGAGTAAGTGTGAGATCCAATACTTATTAATATAATTATTTTTCATAAATGTAATTTTAAATTGCACTACGATCCTATAACTAAATGATACACCCTAGCTATGGCCTAAACATTTTTTCTTTCTGTGATATTACTTTAATTTTATCGAAGAATGATTCTAAACTCTACAGGACGCGATTTTTCATCTTCTAAATTCAATAATGAGATATCAATTAATCTTTACTTTCTAAAATGTATTCTTCTATTTTTGTATTAGAAGTGCAATCCTACCTTCATTATTCCACGTAGAAAAATCTTAAAGGACAGTGTAGAGCTTTTTCTCCTATCATATAACTCATTTTCGTTTTTTAAGAAAATCTGAGCGCTCAGAAATTAATTAATTCAATTTTTTAATATCTTAAGCTACTGCTGTTTTCCTGAAATTAAAATCAACTACTTTACTTTCAGTATTCGGTGATGAAAAATGTTTAAAGGTCGCTTTAGAGCTTTTTCTTTCATTTCACTAGGAATTTGCATATTCTAATGTAAATAATTCTCTAAAGTTATAACTTTTGTTTTTTCTAGGATTTAGTACTCACTCTTCGGTAACATGAAGGTCATTTTACGGAAAGAAAATTTTTATGAGTATTGCACTCGCACATTAGGAAAATAAAAAACTAAATCACCGGTCTGGGTTGAAAAAAAATAGAAAATTTGTATTTCTGATGAAAAACTTGTACTACCATTCTATAAAAATACAGCAATCTAGAATATTTTTTCGTTTGTTATACATAAAAAAAAGAACTCCCAACTTTTAAATTTATAGGGATAATAAATTTGATGTCTATAGATTTGTATCAAACAATAAGGAGCAATCTGCTGAAAAAAGTGACATAAAACCATTTTTTCACGCCGTTGGTTGCAAGTGTCCAAGGGTGCGAGAACTTGATAAGGCTGAGGTTCGACTGAAATTGCTGAGCTGGAAGTGGTGGGTTTCAAATGATAATTGTTCCAAACTATTTCAATCGAGGGCCCAATTTCGAGGGAACGAAACCAAGGGCTTCTGGGATTGTGAAACCGTAACGCTTTTAAACTCAGCGTCAGCACCCAAGAAAGACACGGCGAAAAAATTAGCATGCAATTCGAGCTCCAGTCCCTCGAGACGGTACAACGAGCCTATCTATCTTAACTCAGAAATAAAGAAAGAGAACCAAAGGGGAGGAAAGGGTGCTCAATTACGGGCCGTATTTTTTAATTACCAAAGTCCTTTGGGCCTCGGAACGAAAAGTTTCCCTTTTAATTGCGTGCTCCATACTGACATTCCGTAATCGTTCTCTGAAAGAATTTAATTACTGGTCGCTGGAGCTCGGTAGAGCTTTAACATCCATTCTATAACGCTACAATTGTAATTCAAGCTCTAAACCGATATGACTTCAAGGTTTATTAGGACAAGTGTCCAGCTTCAATGTTACCTTCAAGGTGTGCTAATACTTTTTTGAGCCTATTAAATTTACTCTAGTTAAAATCTAAAATAAGTTCATGAAGAAGAAAATGCTTCCTATTCCTAATCATATTTGTGATTTTTGAAAGTTTGTTCCTCACGCTATTGTTCCGCGCGGTCACTTGCGAGGAATTGCAACCACGAGTCGGACGACATACACCTCCGGTTACATCGGGATCGATCTTTCGGAGAAGGATCGCGGTCGTAGCTTCCGGAGCCTGCATCTGGGCTAAATTTACTAAATTAACAAAAAAATGTTTATATGACATGTAGGACTTGACTTGCGGGTTGGAACTCGAATCATGATGGGATTGGATCGAGACAGATTACAATTGAACATTTATTTCATTGTTTCTTTCATAGTGGGTCCGCGAGAAGCATCGACATATAACTCATAGATTGGACTGACTCGTTGAATTTGCTGACTGCCACTGTCCTTGAGACACATTCTTGGGACTTGTTCATTACTGGCTGCCAAGCCGTTGTCGTCTCGAGACGCTGTCATGAGATTCGTTATTTTTGCTTGTTGCCCCGTTGCATGTGCCTTGGAACCGGCATGCTATACAGGCTGACAGTGACAGTTAATATTTGATTTTTTTAAATTTGAAAGCTCCGAATTTCTTCCCCGGGTCTGGTGTTTTGATCCACGTGCTGGTCTTGGATTCTGATCCGTGTGCTGGGCTTGTGATTTAATGCTTCCTACTGGACTTGTGTTTTTTTGATATCCCGTGCTGGGATTGTATTGTGATATCCCGTGGAGGGCCTGTCTTTTGATGCCCCGTGCTGGGGCTGTGTTTTGATTCCCCGTGCTTGGATTGTGTTATGATAATCCGTGCTTGGATTGTGTTGTTATAACAGAACTTATACTTATCGTGACTGAATTTGGTTACTGTGATAATTTTTTCTACCGCAAATGCTTTAAGATGTGCTGGTAAAAATGAATTTTGTATGATTGAGTTTAGTTTCGCAAATACAAATTAGATTCCAATTCGACTTATTGACCGTGCCTATTGGAGAACCAAGCATTTGATTTGTGTAGCGCACCTGCGGGCCATGACTGTGACGTTTTGAGTAGCATGAATCTGACCTGGACGGTTGGATGCTATGTGAGCACGCCATCGAGGCCAAGACTATGACATTGTCTAGCATGTACCTAGCCAGACGCGGCCAGGTACTATGTGAGTGCGTCGAGTAGGTCGTGACTGTGACTTTGAGTAGGTAAGACTGATATGACGCTCGCCCCAGCTGCAGTTTATACTGATCAATATTAACTGCTTGCATGATAGCATGTATTTTTTGCACTTGTGAAACTAGCACTTGCTATGACTGCAAACTTAAAAAACCGACTGATTAACAATGAATTACGAAAAGCAGATTTCAGGACGGTGCGTTATTTACAGTACAACCACTCCGGAGATGCTGGTTTCTCTGTTATGCCAGAGGAGTCGCAAGGGGCGCAATAACTCCCGGAAACAGCGTGCCTATCGTAAGGTTGCCTAGGACAGTATAACTCCCGGGGACAGTGTTCGGTTGCTTGCTCGTCTACGTCTCCATTCAGGCATTTTGTTTAATTTCAAGTGTTAATTGAGATTGAGCATGCGGCGATCGTTGAATGAATCAGAAATGAGCTGTGGAGCACTTTGAAACATTGAAGGGCGAAATTGTCATTGTTATTAATAAGAAATTCCGTTCTTCAAAAATGTCATCAAGTAAAACTCCGGTTATCATAAATAGATTTAATTGTTGGGGTAGAGTACTACTGTGTCATTGTTTGTTCTAAGAACTTTCGAATAAAGCAACTGTCCAGTCGCAGGACAACGTCTGACATTGTGAAGTCCGTTTATCGATTCTCTTCTGAAATGATTCGAAATAATCTGACATTTTCTGACTATCTATGTAATTCTGGAATAGAAATTCTCTCAATTGATTCGGTTGCATGCAGTGGTATAGATTTGTGACATCTCTGGGGAATCTCTCTCTCACAGAGAATATTGAAACTACTTGGACTTCTTCATTATGATTTCACTATAATAATCTGATTTACTCCATACTTGTATCAGTTTAATCTAGCTGCTGAGAAGACGGCAGCCGATCATCCTACCCTTTGTCCGTGGATGACACAGAAGCTGTCAATATCCTTCCTGTGCTGTGACTCAGGGAAGACTTGGAACGTACTTACTGAGTTATAAAACGAGTATCTGTGACTCGGTATCTCATTCGCAGGAAGTTATCCGTGGTGATCTGTCTCTGGGAGACATGGCTCGGCAATGCTTCGATGACGATCTGTCTGATGGATCTTTCTTATACACAATCAGGCTATCATCTTGTGGATGTATTCTTACGTCTTTTGAGATCTTAGCACATATGTTGAAATCAGTTCAATTGGGCTAATCCGCGGATTGTCAAGATGAGGCATCAAGTAGTACGGCCTGCTTCCTCGGTATACTCGCAGATACTGACTTGTAAAGTGTGATCGTCCAACATTGGATCGGTATGTCTCACTGTTCACTTTCAGATTGTAGTTTTTGAGACTAAGTTATCCATTTACGCGGCAACATCACGCTTCGCGTCCCCCCCCCCCCCCCTCCCCCGATTCTATTGAAATACTGAAATTGTATTTTCTCATATAAAGAAAACGACATAATTGATTTTTTAATTTGTCTTATTATCACACAAATTTTAACTTGTTTTTGCAATATATACTCAATAAGTTTCGCAAATAGGTTTTGAAGTGCTTTAATACCGAAAACGAACGTTCTCCACCCACATTCGTTGACATAATGCTTAATTAGATACGAAGAGCAACATGAACATTAGGATAAGTTACAGTGAGATTCTTTTCGCGAATTATTTGCAGAAACTTTAAAGATTTTGCTTCCTTTTCGCAAATGTTCAAAGCCTGGAGAAATCCATCAAAGTGGACACATTCTTCGACAAATGTTTTCTCTAAATCATCGAAATAAATCTTCAGCAAATCTGCAGATTTTCGTCTAATTTCATCGTTAGAAAAAGAAGTTGACTGTTCAATGAATCGAAACCTATTATCGATTTCATTTTACACTTCACACCTCAACGATAACTCCATGCAAAGAACATCAAGAGTAGGAAGGAATGTGTTCACCACCATGTCATCTCTATCAGTGATAGTAGTCTCATTGTTATTACAATCATCTGACTGAACCTTCCTAATTTTTCGCCCACAATTTTCTCTTTTGTATTCATCGCAACCTGTCAGTTTTATACCCTGCTCCTCGTCGTAATCAAAACGACCAGGAATACCCTCCACGTATTTAAGCAAACCCTTGTAATGGGTTTGAATATCGCAGACATTAGTATGAACACTCTGTAAAGTTTTATTAATCTTATCGGACGGAATCAAAACATCATTCCAAAACGGTTATTACATCGGTTTCGAGTTAATAAAATTGTCGATGCAGTCCTTCAGCTTGAACCCTCATGGTAGATCTTTCAAGAGGATTTTGCGCTATCTCAAGATTGGCTACATCAAAAGAACAAAATGAAATCAAGAACGCATAAACCTTATCTGCTCTAGCAGAGCACAGAGTATCTGATAAGGACTTTGGAACTAGTACATCGCCAATTTCCGTTAATTTTTCTTTTAGTAGCTAAAGGATTATGTTCTTTAATTTTAGCTTGCGATCCTCCATATTCCCCTGACATATTTTTCGCATTATCATAGAACTGACTTCGACAGTCGTAATGTATATATTTAAATCTTTAAGGGTGCTTAATACTATTTCTAATTGACTAGCGTAATGATTTTCAATTGGAATAAATTTCGAAAATCTTTTCTCAGGTTCGCCATTTTCGAGGATATACCTTAGAATTAATGTTAGTTGATCAATATGCGATGCATCAGGAGTAGAATCCACATTCAATCCATAAAATTTACTCAATTTCACTTTTGAAACTATCTATTATAAACAATGATTGTAAATTAAATTAATGAATTCATTACATATATTTTTCAAAAAGTAGGATACGTTACCTCTTCCTTTGCTTCCAAAATTAGTAGTATGTTCCTTCAAAAAAATATCATATTCTGCAATAAATTCTAATAGACCCAAATAATTTCCGCTGTGAACTGAACCAATTATTTCATCATTTCCTCTAAATGGCAAACCTCTGCACGGAAAAAATTAGTTGTTGAAATTTTGAATGACTGAGTCAACCACTCTAGGATAGGGCTAAACGTATGTCATAAATTGGAAGAATCGTCTTAGCAACTTTGATTAATAAATGTTTAAAAAGTAGAAAGAGTTGTCGAAAGTGCAAAATAATTGCAATGAAAATGTGAAGACCAGAGGAATAGAGTTCTTGCGACACTGATACACTAATGCTTCGAAGCCAGGCAATGAAACTTTCGATGACTCCTAATGAGTTTTTAGAAAACAGTATAGCCAAGTTACAAAAAATATATATTTCGCGGTTATATTTACTATATTGTTATTCACATAGACTCACGCTTAAGTTATATTTATTTTGACAGATACACACGAACCTATCAAAAATCAAAACAAATTCGGCGGGATTCGAACTACCTAACGCCTATCGAACGCAACTTATCCCTAACAACTAGACCCCACGGCTAACTTGACACATTGAATATTTTGCACAAATCTCAGTCAAGAGTCAAATTTAAATCCGCGTTCATTTGTTCATTGCCGGTGACCGCGACTCCATTCAGACTTATACATATGCCAGTTCACCTGAGTGTCACTACGTGTCAATACAAGCATCCAATGTGACTCTACATTGTGAATATACAGATATCTAGAAGACAGTCAACGAATTCTTCGACAACTTATAGATCAGTTATTTGTTTCTGTGCTAGAGTTATTGTATTCCAAATCTTGTGGAATCTGGAGGACTTTTTATGAAAAATTGAATGCTTGTCTAGAACTTTGTCAAAATCTGCTGAATACAAATTCGAAAACTGATGTTCCTAGATTGTCTTCCAATCATTCGATGACTATTTTCACTTTTTCGATGAAGTCTGCGGTTCTTTAATCAAAATTATACGAGAATCTAAAAAAAAGTGGACTATCCTAGAATGGTTAACTAGTCAAGTAAAGTTGCGACAACTTATTTTTTCCGTGTAGTTCCAAGAAATTTAATCACACTTACTATTCGACTTAAAACCTTCTTCCAATATTCAGTTTCTTCAGCGTATTGTTTTGGCAAATTTATATCTACGCCACTTAGTAAATCATTTCTTGATACATACTTCGTTATATTATCTCGATGTTCCTTACTATTATCGTGTGAATCTAACAATTTTGCTCCATTCTTACAATCGTTAAAACCATTACTGTTTGATAATGCTGACTCACATTCACCAAATAATTTACAAGGCACGCAAGAAACGGTCCCTCGAGACTCGGAGTAAAATAACAATTCTCGTCGATTTTTTCGCCGTTTTTCAGTTTTTTATAAAAAGTATTTTTTGTAACATACCTTGCTTGCTTAGAATATACGTGTTTAGATGAATTGACGATGAAATCTGGAGTCGAAGGTGGCCATCTCGCAGAATCAAATTCATCTTCAATCTCCTTATATTTTCTGCGTTAATTTCTTGAGAAATGTGGTCATCTGAAATGAAAAATACATTAATAAAATAATAAATACAAAAACTAATTATATTTCAAATTTTATATGGGTGATGCCAAAAAGTGGACCATTTTAGATGATGAGATTTTCAAAAGCAAACAAAAATTCCAATCTGCCTAAAATATTTATTTTGAATTAAGGTTAAACCAAGAAAGTATACAAATATTGTTCCACTGTGAGTAAAAAATAAG
>CAKNXH010002449.1:283785-301485 GCA_932178445.1 Andricus quercusramuli
TAACGCTGGGATATTTAACCGATCCAACATTCTTCAGTATGCTATTATTGTGATAATTGAGACAATTTCTATCTACAACATTAGTGTATTGCAAAGGTACGGATAGTTGCTTTAGAATTTTCAGTGTCATAACCTCACTTTGCTAGTCTTTGTTGCATGAACAGGACTACAAAATGCTGAACACCTGTTTAATTTATATTAAGTTGGACTGAAAAATATGAAAAATGTTCTGTTTTGATTTTCTAATATTTTTTAATAAATTATAAAGTTCTCAATTTATTGTTTATTTATTACTGCAAGAAAATTTAAATAATAGTATGGCTAAACATAAAAAAATAAAAGGGCGCTGCTCTGGGCCAGATCCGACCGTCCTTATGGATGCCCAGTCTGGCCCTGATCAGGCTAGGCGTTTCATTTCGAATCTGGCGCTGGAAGGATTGCCCGACTGGGCCCACATTCTGCCACATCTGGGCCCGACCCGCGCCACGCCGAAATTTCTGCACGGGTATCGATTAAGATACAACCAAAAGGTAACAACCATGTTTGTGCTGGCCAACAATCTTACTTTATTATTAAATTTTCTACACATGGGGGGGGGGGGAGAAAAATAAAAATTCAATAACATTTTATATTTTTTAATTGAATTAAACATGGTTGATACCTTTTGGTAGTATGTATCTTAGTCGATATGAGAGGTTCTCACACTTTTCGTAGTTAGGCTGGAGATCGAGCCAACAAGGTTCTCTGAAATGTTTAAATCTAACTTCATAATGTACTATGAAGAGGTCTTTAATTGAAGGATAAGAAGCTTTTACTAACAAATAATAACAACAACCAGTAGAACAAACGAATGAGATCTTCTCTCAATTGTTTCAACCCCGTGTGGAAAAGTCGCTTGGAACCAATCTGAGTCTCAGTCAGGTTTCCCAACTACCAATTGGGCACCAATTTGGCGCCCCAATTACTCCCAGATTGGGCTCCACTCTGGCTTGTAACGGTGAGTTGTATCTATACCCAATTAGCCGATCCAGTTGGGCCCCAGTTGGATAATATTAATTATGCCTAATCAACTTAAAACGAGAATTTTTCATTAATATAATATTAATAAGGTATTTCGTTGATGTGCTTAACTCATAAATTTTATTTCAATGAAGAAAACATACTGTATTTTGATTCTAAAGGCGGAATATTTTTGGATCGAGATGGTGTGTATAAGAATGAAATTGTCAAGACATTCTTCTTCTGCTTGAAAGTATTATAAAAAGATTATATAGTTTGTCGGTCTTAATAAAAAAGCACTATTATGCACGGAGAAAAATGGATGTTTAAACGTAACATCTATATCTTTAGGGTTAACATATTTTATGTTTAACTATAGGACAGCAATCTAGATGTTCATAAAGTTAGTTTGTTTGTAATGTAGGCGGGGAGGGCTCCGTGAGGTTAATATATCTGTAGATATTAAAAAGTGAGATGTTACTCTGTAACATCCGAAATGTTCAACCTGAAATATCCGAAATATTACATGTATATGGTTATGTCAAATAACGGCTGTAAATATTTGTGGGAATTTACTTATTTCTGAGAATTTAACCCTTCACAGGTACCATAAAATCTTGAGACTAATTAGGTACCGTGGGGTGTGTGTACACCCCAATTATTTAAGCATTTACCATTTTTTTAATAGAATTTTTCTTAGTTCTAGGGCCTCAAAACCACTAGGGATTCAACAAATTTCATTTATTCAAGTATTTCAAGAATTACAAGATAAAATAATTGCATCAAAAATATAGAAAGTCATTTTACAAACTCTGAATTGCGAAAACTCGAAACTGATAAAACTTTAAATGGAAATATAACTTCGAATAATCTCTAAAATTATCTGAACTACTATACGTAAACTCTACAGATCTTCGAATTTAATTTCTGGAACACATTTTGTTTTTCTAAAGCGAAAAACATCACAAAATAAAAATTAACTATACCTACTCTAAACTCGTGAAATTTCACTACAATTCTTTTTCTACTGGATAAACCATTGAAAAAATGACTTAATATTCATCACCGAACTGAAGGCACACTAGAATAATGGATAGCTACACGGAGAAAATTTGTTCATTAGAATTTACCCAATTAGTTAGGTAAATGGAGGACATTACTGCATTTAGATAAAGTTTACAATTATTTTAGGATTTAATACAAAACAGAACTATAAATAATACAAAAGAGTTATGTAGAATCTCAAGTCCGAAAGTGAAAATTCTGATATGTAATAATTAATATAAGGGTTGTATTATTTTAATACCAGTATATTATAAAATAACGCGAAGTATTGTAAATTTTCATCAAATGAGTGGTATAAAGTTTACTTTTGTGTGATATTAACGATTCACTTAAAAGAAAGTATAGATTGCAGAATTTTTAAAGAAATTTTCACTTCCATTAGGAGAGAAATTACACAACAGTAAGGTAAAATGAGACTCGCTAGGGACGTCAACTTTCTCAGGGCTGAAGTTTAAAGCCAAGTCCCCCGTAGACACTTTAACATTTTTAAGTTTCGGTTTATACTGTAGAATTTGAGAAAATATTCAAATATATATACTATCCTTTTATCTCAGTAGATAATACTCGATAAGTCACTTAATCAAAGTAGAATGTATTTAAAAATTGACGTATAAGGATGCGGGTGATAAAAAAACATCGGACGGCACTGGACATCTGACTTCGAACTTCGAGGCGGGAGATCCCCGAAGACTAATGTTTAAAAACAAGGTTGAATTTCTAACGAAAAAATATGAATTTGCTACCTAAATAATTGAATTTCTCATAAAAGAGAAAATGTTTCTAACAAAATAAGTGAATTTTCAACTTGAAAAGACCAATTTTCTAGCAAAAATGAAGTAGCTACATTTTTCGCTGTAAAAATTATTTTTTACCACAACAAAAAAACACATTTTCAATCAAATCTGTTCAATTTTCAACAAAAGAAATGAACTTTCAACTAAAATAATGTATCTTCAAACAAAAACAATAAAAAAAAAAAACATTTCACCAATTAGGTAAATTTCCAACCAAAAAGATGAATCTTCGATGAAAAAAAGACAAATTTCCAACTAAAAAATAAATTTTAAACAAAGAATAGAATAGTTTAATTTTCAGAGAAAGAAATAAGTTTGTGAACAAATAAAATTAATTTTCGACAGAATAGTTAAATTTTTAACCGAAAAGATGTAATGGCTATAAAAAAAAATCGAAAAATGGAGTATACTTGAATTTTCAGTTGGAAAAATGAATTTTTATCTAAAAAAGTTAATTTTCAATATAAAAAATAAGTTTCAACTGTAGAAATGAAAATTTCAACCAAGAAGATTGATTTTATACCAAAAAAGAATAATTTTTAAGAAAATACATGAATTTTCCATGAACATTTTCCATTTTTAATGGAATTTTCAATCCAATAGTTGCCTCTTCAACCAACAAGGTTGAAAATTTCCAGAAAAAAAAATTTCAACTAAATGGATGAATTTTCAACTAAAAAACATCAATTTTAAACAAAGTATATAATAATTTAATTTTTAGTTAGAGAAATAAGTTTTTAAACAAATAAAATGAACTTTCAACTGAAGAACTGAATTTTTTACCTAAAAGATTAAATTTGAATGCAAAAGAATCTCGATAAGAAATTGAATTAAATTTTTAGTTAAAAAAATTAATTTACAGTAAGAAAAACTATTTTTTAACCAAAGAAATTAAATAAAATACATGTATTTTAACTAAAAAGGTTATTCTATGCAAAAAAAGACAAACTTTCAACAAAATAGATAAATCTTTAAGTGAAAAAGCTAAATTTTTAACAAAAAATATATTAGTTAAATTTTCAGAGAGAGAAATAAGTTTTTAAGCAAATAACTTCAATTTCCGTAGAAGTATTTAAATTTTCAAGAAAACAAATAAATTCTCTTCACAAAGATCAAATGTCCATAGAAAAATTTTAAAACAAAATCGAGTTTTTTATTTGAAACAAAATTTGTATCAATAAAGAAAACTAATTTTCCACCAAAAGAAAGAATTGTGAGTAAGTGGAAAAAGTTGGAATTCATATGAAATTCACTGGAGGAATTTCCTCGCTATTATAGGGAAACTTCTGTAAATCATGTACAACGTTCTCAAATAATATAAGATTTTCTGTAAAATCTATAAAAAAATGTTGGAAAATGAATCGAGTTCTTTTTCTAAAGAAAGGGTCATTAGTGTGCGCTTAGCAATCATAATAGATAGAATGTTACAATAACAAATTTCTATGAAACAGGGATCAGATATTTTTTTGTACGGCCCTGACGTACTTGTACTTCAACTTTATAGCCGAGATTTTTTTCCCTATATTCTAACTGTTAGGTTGGCCGTGAGGTTTAGTTGTTAGGGATACAATGCGTTAAATGTAGCTTAGGTGGTTCGAAACCCGTCACAGCGTTTTCGATTTTTAATAACGTAAATATCGTTAAAAGCGTGCGACTATATCGTATGTAATGTATCGTAATTTAATGTAATTGTTTAAGTTAAATTGTGTATATGTACCAACAATATACTTATGAATTGTACGATATGTGTAAGCATGTGTTTGTTATAAGTGGATGACCTTCCACAGAATCAATTCGTAGCAAGAATGTTTTTTTTTTGCTGGCGCACAAAATTTTACATGACTGGGATGTAGAATTCACATATTTAGAGAGGTAGACTTTGTTTTCTATGATTGAAACTGTACCTAACAGTTCGACTCATTTTACCTAACTGGTAGGTAATCGACATCTCATTTTACCCAACTGTCAGGTAATCTCTGATATCTTGTTGTATTATTTCTTACTGAATCGCGAATTAAATTTTAATGCATTTATATTAATAATTCATATTTTCACATCAAATATTACATGACTGAAAGTGAAATTTTAATATAATGCCGTAATGTCCTCCGTTTACCGAACTAAGTTATGCAAAATTTAACACACAAATTTTCTCCGTGTAATATAATACGTTTGACAAAGAATAAAATATGAGAATAGGAACTACTATTAACATTCAAACGCTAAGTCAATCACAAAATCATCGCATAATGTAAGTAGGTAATATGCAAACTTGCAATAAAATAAGCAAAGGTTTCCATAAAATGAGCAGAACTGGAATGAAATTTTACATAAAACTTGGAACAAATTCATTCAGCGTCGTCATATAAGTCACCTACTTCACAATTTAGGCAAAAACGAATATCTTTTTGGTGGCTCTTGCAGATAGGTTTCTTCCACTTTTCACATGAGATCAGAGTTTTTTTATCTTGTTTGCGAGGACAAAAATGGCACCTCTTCTGTGTTTTAGGCTCATTTGAAGGAGTGGGCGGATTTTCTTCAACATCCAGTCCCAAAGTTCCTCTGATTTCTATTCGAAGAATCCTAGACAATCTTGGATGTTGGAGTCGTACCTTCAACTGCTGTTCTGCAAGGGAATAAGCCAGATCCTTCAAGAAATCACTTCGCATGCATCTGTTTCCTTTTAGTTTGAATAATACGTAACTGTTTATTCCAGCGGTATCAAGGATACATTGGAAATACCTCATGGGCCATCGATTAGAATTTCGTTTTGTAGAGTAAGAATGACATAGCTTGTCATACACGTCGACCCCCCCTTTCGTCAAATTATAAAACTCTATAATTTCCGGTTTCTGGTTATCAGGATTTACATTGCCAAAATCGTGCATGGTAGATAATAACACAACATTCTTATTCTTTTTTTGGTTGTAAGAAACCATCATTTTATCAGGCTGATATAGGAATCTGGACGTCTGCAGAGGTAATCCTTTGGTTGTAACAAAAGAAGGCGGTAGTTCCTTTTTATTCTTTCTCATTGTACCAACCAGCTTGAGCTTATTTTCCAATAACAATTCTGCCAGATGGACCGAGCAGAACCAGTTGTCAACTGTGATGTTACGATTGGTGTTTCGAAAGTTTCTTGTGAGCTGCAGTACATATTGAGCTGGGATTGGTACATCAGATTCTCGAGTGATCGAACCTTTTCCCACATATGGAATTCCTCCCAAAAAATAAAATGTTCTGGCATCACACAGGGTTATAATCTTCAGTCCATATCTGTCCGGTTTTGACGGTATGTACATTTTGAACTTGCATTTACCCCTAAAACTAAGCAACGTTTCATCTACTGTGAGATACTCAGAAAGAGTGTAATACCTCTCACAATTCCCTGTGAAATCATTCCACAATTCACGCATAGCTGCGAATTTATCATCCTCTTTTCGAGCATCGCGGGTCGCCAGTGAATCGAATCGCAATGCGCGCAGGAGGAATGCAAATCTCATTTGGGGCATCACACACCGGAATATTTGTGGTCCAAACTTACGAGAGAACATATCATCAACTTTCAAGTTTGAATTTCTCAGTACACCACTGAAGATCGTGAGAGAAAAAGGCCTTTCATTTCGACTGCGTTGGTTGGCCCAGTAAATGACTGTCGAGATCGGTATTTTATAGCCAGTTTTTGAATTTTCTCATTGGTGTAAAGCACAATTTTCTCCACCATTTTATCAGTCATAAAAAGTGAGAAAAAATCTAGTTCAGTGACAGCATTTTTAGCCTCACCTTTTGCGCCTGGTGAATGAACGATCAAATTTCTTGCAGGAACTCTGGTCCTGATATTTCGCAATGGTCGGTTAGTCCATACAGCTTCTCCATCTTCACCTAAAACGAAATTTCTCTCACCATCATGATCCATATCAAATTGGGGTTCCTCGTCTTCAGCCAGCGCATCAAACTCGTCAGGAACAATGTCATCATTTTCCAGGGCTCCATCTTCATCTTCACTGCATTCTTCATCAAACAAATTATCGTCATCATTATTACTTTCCTCTCCACTTTCGTCGAGTTGCCGTTCAAGTTCAGCTCGAATTTGGTCATCTGTTATGAGCGAAGTCATTCTGTGACAGAAACAAGGAAAAATATACAATAAAACATGAACCGAGAAAGGGAAATCAAGAAGATATGCTTGTAATCTGTACAACAAGAGGGTGGGAACGGGCGAGGAGGGAGGAGAGGGGAAAGCCACACAAACATTCACTTACCCACACTAGCACCTACCAACTCCTAATATACATAAAAATGCCCTCAGCACACTCCAAGATGCGATTTAAGTGAAGAAATAATGAACTGAAATATTGATAACACAAACAGTACCGTGGGGTGAGATAACTGAAATTGTGATAAAGAGGGTTCACTTACCTTTAGCAGAGGTCTGACACCCTTGACATCTGGTAGACGAATAGACAGGAGGCTACTGACGGACCACAGCGCGATCTGGTGCCAGCAACACTAACTTTACACACAAAAAATGGCGTAGGGGTTAACGTACACCCCATGGTACCGATGGAGGGTTATGGAATTAATTCATAAGTTATTTGCGTGAATTTAAAACTATAAAACTTGAATTTTCGTACATGAACGAAAACCAGATGAAGGTGAGAAATGTCGATCAAATGATACATTCAGTCTAGTTGAGGTTATGTTTAATATTTTTAATTGAAAATAAAAAAAGGGGGGGGGGTAAGTAAGCTGAGAACGAATGATCTGTAATCTGCATTTTAAATTCTATCTATTTGAGGTTACTTAAACTCATATTTTATTATAAATTTACAAAAATTTTCTCAAATGGTCAAATGTTTTCGAGTCAATATAACCTCAAACTTAAGAACATTGTTTCGTCGTGTGCGCATGCGCTCAGACGATTTTAAGGTCTGAATGTGTTTCAGTTTAACATAAAAATATTTTTACGCCTAACATCTCAAAAAGATAGTAGATGTTTGGCATGAATATCTGCATGTTTAGGCGGTACAATCTTACCCTTTGAAATCTACATTTAAACATCCATTTTTCTCCGTGTATTCACTCAGATCTTTACTTTGTATTCGCGCGATTGTCGCGGTTGCTCCATACCCGTCCTCCAAAAGAACGAAAGCAACACACTGAGCAACACGAACCGCACATACGACTGAGGGAAATAGATTTAATACATAGTTCCACCAAATTTTGGTTTCATTAAACTTTCATTGAAATAAAACTTTAAAAATGGTTGAAAATATAAGCCGGAATATCATATATTGATCACTTTTTTATCCAATATGTTGACATTGTGCAGCGGCAACCCTGGTTTTAATAAGTTAAAGCAGCAAATTAATTCGCAAGTTTATGGTTGGAGTGTATTTAGCATGATATAGAAGCAATATATTTCATTAATTGATCACATTTTTCTAAAGTAGGACGCCCAATTGGGGCTAAATTGGCACCCATGAACTATTTGGGCAAAATTGGGCACATTTCCACACGGATCCTGGTCGAGAAACCTACTATCTTTTATAATTTATTATTATATTCTAAAAAACAAGTTACAAGTCGCTTATACACTTCCTATTCTGCATGCACTGGAATTAATTATATGATATAATTTTGCACTCTAAGTAAATTTAGCTGAGTTGTTATATCTCAGTTAATTAGTTAGTTAGTTATAAAGCTGGTCCTATTTGAATCATTTATTTCAGTTGTGGGAAGTGAAAGTCCATTTATGCGTCAAACAATCACTTTCAATGTTATAGGTATGGTGATTTAATTGTAGCTTATGATTTAATGTCTGTCTGATAATTTATGACTCTTTATGTTTTTATTTCTATCAAAAAACACTAATGGTATTGTTACCTGCTTGTCCATGTATTAGAGGCTTATTTATTGATTTATGTGTTCATAAAAATTGGCCAACTTCAACAATGCATTTATTTCGTATGATATTATAAATTGGATCTTACAGATTGTCGTTTTATTCATAGAACAATGTTATATGAAGTTTTCAAATAGACCCTATTATATTTAAAGATTTGCAATCAATCAAACATGCATTTCAATTTTTTTAAAGAAGCTATGAGAAACTTATGTATTATTTTCGATTTAGCGTAATTTACCACATTATATAATGCATGATTGAAGAACTTTCGGAATGCCAATATTGAGGCTATTTTTTAACAAAATAAATTTGTATTGAATAAATATTATTCAGTCCCTTTCTACAATTTCATAAGTGCATACATCTTGAGAAAGTCTGTCAGCCTTTGAAACCTAAATGAGTCGTAAATGCTCAAAAATCAAATTCTTTCTCGTTCTCTTTTCTGAGTATAGTCTGTGATAAACATCACTTCTCACAGGCGAGGGTTTTTCACGCGAATTTGCATTTTCGACACGGAAGGTCTTGCTTTTGCAGACATGCAAGCGGCGCAGTATAAAAGGACCGACTCGAAATTGACATAATTAAAATTTTTACTATAGCGTTTCGTGACCACTTTTTCATGGAGAGACATTATCATTAACGTTTTTTGCAATATCGCTTGCATCACGTCAACTGTTTTTACCGTTTTTAAGTAAAAACAAAATTCTCGTAACTAATGAACGTTCAAAAGTTGTATCGGAAAATTTTTAAACCATCTTTCTTCACCTTGTGTGGAAAAATTTCGTGGCGCTGTACTGTTTCTGTCTAGTCCGCCTTTTGAGTCGACACTGGCGCGCTACTGACTGTCTGTCCAGTGGCGAGACTGGGATGTAACGTTCGGATCGACTAGTTTCTAGACAGATCGGCTATTTCGATAAAAAATAATTAATAATTGAATAATAGAATTATTTTTTATGCCATAAAAATCCAATATATAGATTTTGTAGATATTTAAAAATATGAAAAAACTTTTTGTACAAAAAAATGAAGAAATGAATTTTCGTAAATCTCTATTGTAATACGCCAGGTGTCAAACTTCTGATGTAACTTCCTATTATATTGTTGTAACTTTGTCCCGTCGCTTTAACACCTCGGCCATCTAAAAGTTAATTTTTTTTTCATTTTGTCGGGTATGAATTTCAATTCGTTACATCCTAATATTTATTACAATAAAACATTAATCATTTTGCAACAATAAAAGTGCTTGATATGTAAATAAATCCCCGTGCAGAAATTGCCCAATTTGGTCCCGATTTCCGATGTGGCCCCGATCGGGTTTGCCACATTGTGGCTGTCGCATGGCTACTCTTGTGGTTCGGGTCGGAACCACATATCGAGAAAATACCAGCTGTAAATTGCAGCGCCATCTGCTGTGTCGACCGCCTGATATATCTGATGTTTCATTTTATATTTTCCACAATACGGTTCGGTTTTGAGTGTAATGTGATTTAAAAAAATAATCAAAATGCCAAAAACAAAAAGTACCTTACGGGTACGGAAATATAGGTCAATTGCTGTCATTCCCTAGTGCGCAATGAGGATGAAGGTAAGTAGATTGATTAAAATCGGTCGAGCAAACCTAACCTCAAAATAAATTGAGAATAATAAGTTAAGAAAACTATATAAACATTAATTTAAAAGTAGGAACGTTAGCAGAGGTTATGTTTGTGATTTCACAAACTCTTCCTTTCGATTGTTTGGAAAAGAAGGCAACTTTGTACAAGGGTAGACAGCAAAGCCACGTGTAGCCATGTGATTCATTCGCTTAAGTTTACGTTAATTAATTATGCTAATAATTCTAGTACAACCTGCTACACGAAAATAAATTTACAATGAACCTATGAGCAAAATAAACCTTTCAACGACAGTGAAACGTTCGTGTAAGTACGTCTTAATTGGTACTTTCTCTCTTTCAAATTTCCGACAGTGCAATCGAGGAAGTTCACTTAATTTGAACAAATTTTTGTTTTGCTTGTTGCACAAATAACGCTTTGATATTTAACCGATCCAACATTCTTCAGTATGCTATTATTGTGATAATTGAGACAATATCTATCTACAACATTAGTGTATTGCAAAGGTACGGATAGTTGCTTTAGAATTTTCAGTGTCATAACCTCACTTTGCTAGTCTTTGTTGCATGAACAGGACTACAAAATACTGAACACCTGTTTAATTTATATTAAGTTGGACTGAAAAATATGAAAAATTTTCTGTTTTGATTTTCTAATATTTTTTAATAAAGTATAAAGTTCTCAATTTATTGTTTATTTATTACTGCAAGAAAATTTAAATAATAGTATGGCTGAACATAAATAAATAAAAGGGCGCTGCTCTGGGCCAGATCCGACCGTCTGGCCCTGATCAGGCTAGGCGTTTCATTTCGAATCTGGCGCTGGAAGGATTGCCCGACTGGGCCCACATTCTGCCACATCTGGGCCCGACCCGCGCCACACCGAAATTTCTGCACGGTCATTTAAAAAAATGAAGTTTTTGTACGATTTTACTTGCGATTAGATTAAGAAATAATGATTGTTTATTACTACAAATAATAAGTAATACGTGAGGCTTCATTACCACTCACGCAATCAATAAATAATTAAAATAAATTAAATCAATCATTTATAATATTTGATTTTCTAGAATATTATTAACATTATACATCGCATTTTACATATTATAATTATTATGAATTCAATATAAATTTATTATAACTTTACTATATAATTCAATTAAAAAAAAATGTTTTTGAACATTCTTAAAAAAATCGTTCTTAAGAATGCAGTTCTTTTATTAAGATTTCGTTCACCTTCAACAACTATTGTTTACTATCTAAAATATGTTAGTGTTTAATTAATTATTGCTTGAGCATATGTGCAATTTTGTATTGTCATTTCCTCAATGTTTTATTCAAAAATTATTTTTTTCTGAATTCACTTCTGTAATTTTTGTTCAAGTCCAAAACGTGATTCTGCCTGGAAACTAGCTAAAATCTGGACAATTTTTATATATTCAAATTCCTCACGAACTCTTAGATAGCGCCAAGACTGGTTAGACAGCAGGAAGGTTTGAATCAAACACGTAGTAAAACTAGACAACGCCAGTGTAGCGCCAGGATAGTATTGCGTGAATAGACAGGCTTGAGAAAAACTGTACTGGCGTTAGCATGATTCAAGACTGTCGCGAAATTTTTCCACGCGGGTCATATTGCATATTAATATAGACTTAGACACGCACAAGAGGTATATGAGATACGAAGCAATTTTATTTTTATCTTGAAGCCTAACATGAAATTCCACCCAGCTTTGAAAATTGTAGATTGGTATCAGAAATACAAATATTTTCCCTAACATTACATTTTAATTATGATGATTTTATTTGAAGACCAATAAGTCTATTGTTCTGAGAGAAGATTCTTTTTGTTATTAATCATTTGAATGAAGCTTTTTGTTCCTTCCAAGTTATCCAATTTCGAGCTACATGGAGTATAATTTTGAGCAAATCATGCTTCTCCAAAATCTAGCCACGACTCCATTGTATTATCTGATTGTTCCAGCAGCTGCTGATCGAGAGTTATTCTAAAGAATTTGGAGTCTAAGAAGGCCCAGAGGCTGATCAGCTGATCACCAACCGGCTTCGATGAGAGGGAGGGACTAAAAAGCAGGATTACAAAGGAGGCGTGACGCTTCCATCCAAGGTTATCGGTTCGCAGGTATACCAACGGGTTCAGTATCATGGGGCCTTACATTCGACTATCCGACTTTTACCTCTCCCGCAGACCGAAATATATTCTAAAATAGCCTAACCGAAAATTGTATATTTCACGGATAATCTCTAACGATCTGTGCTAATGTACCTTACAATTATTATTTTCTTTAACAAATTGTATGAAAATGTAGTCATTTGAAGTTTAGAAAATTATTTGCATATGAATGTATATAAATATTTAAGTTTTACCTGATTTTTACATTCTTAAAACCATTTGAATTCTTTACAATTAAATATATGTTATCTTCATTTCTCAATATATATATCGGGAGAGGGTTGGACAGCTTCTTGTTCCTTTTTAGGCATTATTTGAATTTGTTTCTATATTTTTGAAATATTTCTTTTAG
Source organism: Andricus quercusramuli (assembly GCA_932178445.1). NCBI lineage: Eukaryota > Metazoa > Arthropoda > Insecta > Hymenoptera > Cynipidae > Andricus > Andricus quercusramuli. Next base: position 296,706 of record CAKNXH010002449.1, read on the forward strand.
AAAAGGTCTTTTTCGCAGAAAGCAAATGATTTGTTCGTTTGATCATTGTATTGTCATAACAAAAATTTGAGAAATATATCATTCTTGTCCAAGATGGGGTGGAAAAAGTTTTTTTAGTAGGTACTATTCCTTAGCAAAAAGCATCAAATGGTGCAAAAGTGATCAATTTTATCTATATGTATTGAATTACCTTATGAGATTTTTAAAATAAAGAATAAAAAAATCAACTAATATAAGACAAAGGAGAATATTAGTTGCGATGCAAATTTTGGGGAAAATAATTTTATTTCTAGGTTACTTTGAGAGAGAAATCGAACATGTCTCTCACTTCATTATTACTTTTCATTATTTTCTTGTTTCTATTAGAACATACGCTTTTAAAAATAAAATTTTCTTGATCAAATCGAAGTTTTTATTGATTTTATTGATTTATTGATTTTAGTGATTTCCTGAAAAATGCACCTTTTTTCAACATTTCCCGTGCAGAAATCGCCATATATATTACCGATTACCGACTAGGGCCTGATCCGATGTGTACTATCTGGTCCTGATAGGAAGAATTCTATGGCCCTGACTCGTACCAGACCGGGCTATGAACTGTGACGTCATATAGCCTCTTCGCAGCGCCATCTTAAGCCATATGCGCTAGATGTAATATAATCACGAACATAACCTTAATTTTTGTTTTCCTTCGTGGCGTTGTGTTGCAAATGTTCTGGGAGTGTTCGACCGTATAATACAGGGTGCGTCAAAAGTTCCCGCACAATCTTTGTGCTTCAGTTTCTCGGAATTATGTCAAAGATTCATGAATTTAGACATGATATTCGTGTTCCTGACAAAAAGCCCACCTGTTGACAGAAAAAATGAAAGCCTCCCGATTGCAAAAATGCAAAAAATTATTACGCTTGGCCGCAGCTGGACGACATCGTAATGTTTTGTTCTCTGATGAGAAAGTTTTTACTATTGAGCGAGCTCATAATCGTCAAAATGATCGGCAACTATTGCCTAAAGGTTCTTTAAGGTCTAAAAAAGCAAGAACAGTCAGTAGATCACATTTTCCTGCTTCAGTGATGGTCTGGGGTGGAATTTGTGCAACAGGAAAAACGCCATTGGTGTTTGTCGAAAAAGGTGTGAAAATAAATCAAAAATATTATCAAGAAAACATCTTGAAGACCGTCGTGGATCCTTGGACATGCGAACACTTCGGTGAAAACCCATGGACCTTTCAACAAGACTGGGCACCAGCACATGGTGCGAAAGCGACGATGCAGCTCTGCGAAAGGTTGTTTCCAGCTACTTGGGGAAAAGACGTGTATCCATCAAATTCACCGGATTTGAACCCAATGGATTATTCAGTCTGGTCTATCTTGGAGAAAAAAGTATGCTCTAAAAACCACACCAATATAGAATCGTTGAAACGCGACCTTTCTCATGCCTGGGATCAAATAACCGAAGAAGAGCTCACGGCCATAGTTGATAATTTCCCAGAACGCTTAAAAGCTTGTATCTCTGCTAATGGTGGGCATTTCGAGATGTCCCTATAATTTCTCATGTATGTGTATATGTAAAGTGTTTTAGTAAAATCATTTCGAAATACATTAATATTTTACATTATTATGCATAAAAATACATGTGCGGGAACTTTTGACGCACCCTGTATATTCTTAATACATTAATAATAAATGCCAAAATTAAGGAGCACACCGCGTGTTCGCAAACATCGTGCCATCAGCAAAATTCCGTATTTACGCGATGAAAACGAAAGCAACGAAGGCAAGTCTTTTATGGTGTTACATTTTTTATGGTATTATTACATTTTGTGATATATTTAATTGTATTGTTCTGGATCCAAGTTCTAACCTAAACATTCGATTTCCTCATTTTAGTCAAAAAAATTATTATTTGATATTTTTTCGCTCGGTAGCGTTTTTTTTGTAAAACAAATAGTTGGAATTTTGAGGTTATATTTTGGAATGCAAAAGACTGGGACGGTAATCGGAAGCAGAAGTCCAAATAACCATTTTGAATTATTTTTAAGGTGTTGTTAAAATAAAGCTCAATCCTATTAATTTGGCTTTTCATTTAATATTCAATTATAATTATTTTGAAGCATTTGAATTCCTACTAGAAAAGTAAATAATGTGGCTAGACTCGGGTAAATAATAGGGGCCAGACCGGGGACAGATCGGGCGTTTGATCGGGCCCCTAGACATGGCTCCGAGGTGGCTACGTGTTTCATGATGAGTCTGGCCCTGACTCGATTTCCACATCAGGGCCCGATATGAACGAGTCTGGGCCCGGTCGGGGCCACGGCGAAATTTCTGCACGGGTTGGTTAATATTGAAAAGGCTGCGTAGACCAGTTTGAACATAAATCGCTTATTTGAATTACTGCATGCAGTTGAAATTTATATTGGTGCTATTTTGAATCTCCAGTTCAAGAATCTTTAGCCATAAAAGTGAAAAAATGGAGAAGAGAGATGTACAACTTTTAGGGACTCCTAAAATCTTTTGAGTCCTGTAATTTGAGATTAAAAGTAGAAGGAAAAGCCTATACTCGGGATTACGACACTAATTTTAAGTTCTAGTCTAGTCAATAAATATAAAGACAAGCATTCCATTAGTCTGTTAATGTGAATATACTGCCGAGTAGTAGTATACTGCAATAAATCGACCTAAGCATGGGTTGTAAAGAATAATATTAAGGAATAGTATACCTAACATGTTCAATTGAGTCCGGTTATGGTGATATCGAATAAAATAATGTTCCTTGCAAAATAGGCTAACGAGATTGTTACAAAGGTCGAATCGTGCAAGAAACGTAGACGAATAATAGAGACAGTCGCTATAAATAACTATAACGTGTCTATCCGTCGACAGTAAACTGTCTGTAGAGGGGTAAAGCCAAAGTCAATAAATACCCTTTCCTTAAACCTCGTCGATACAATGAATACCCCAGCTGGAAAGTGGAATGTGAGTTGGTTGGTGTGGGGGTAGGATCAAAACTATATTTATTGGTGTCGATCGAACTATGCTTTATCGACTCTAATTCCCTATAGACTTTTAGAGTCTGGTCCTCTAGCCTCTAGCGGCTCTAGCTTCTAGCCCATTTTATGTTTGTTACCTTCATCCTGAATAGCTTGGCCGAGAGCTTGGCATCCACATCACTTAAGTATCCAGCGAATGGCTTCTTCAAAGCTCCTCATTTGTATGCGTATAAAACCCGTCTCGTTATTATATCTCATGTAGAACTCATTGTTAACGATCGTTAAAACTTGAGTATATGCACTTAACTACTCCCCGTTGAACAAGTAATAAAATGCCGCGTAATAAAGCACGTTCATGCACATGGCCAAGTGCGACACGAAAAAAGAATTTCGGTGAAGAGATTGTACAACCACTGAAGACTGGACATAAAAATGTTAATGAGTAATCGTAAATACCATTTTTGGTGCTGATTGTTATACAAATTTGCGGACGTAAATGTTTCTCATAAATCGGTGATTAAGAATTTACTGCTGGCTTAATTGAAAGGTGTGTGGTCAACGGAAATTCTTATCATATTTTAAAAATCAGATGCCTGAATATATTACGTATATTTAATGAATTAGTTGCAATATTTAATTTTTAACTAGAGAATTTTGACCTAGAAACGAGAAGTGTATTCTAGCTGCCTCTTGGAACTTTTAAACAATAAGTTAAAAACTTTATAGCTATGATTGTGAAGTGTGTAAGACAATCATAGAAATGCAAAGGCAAGAAATATTATAACTTTCAACGAGTCATTTCAATAACATTATCACGTAACTATTATCGACAGGCATGTCAACTTGTAACGATATATAATTGATTTACGATAAAATAAAATAATTTTATGTTTATTATTTTTTCAAATGTTAAATAAATCTTTATAATACTACACCTGCAAAGAATTTGCAATAAATAAGATATAACGAAATTTTCGTTTTAACGACTTTTGTCCAGTGATAAGCAAGCGGTTACTGTTTTATAAAAATTTGTAAATCTCAAATAAATTCAAGGTATCATTTGCAAATGTTAGGTATGAAAATTAAAAGTATAGGGTAAATAAATGCGAGCTTCACTTTTTTTAATTTTCTTGCTTCAAATTTTATATGATAAATAAAGTTGAAAGTACAAAACGTATTTTTGTTCAAATTTTGATAGTTTATGTAATTTTTAAAGGTTGTGGTTACGTGTACTCAAACTTCGGTACGAACAGACAAGGGTTTCAGAACAACTAGTGGGATCTGGAAAAGGGGCTATTCGAACCGAAATGTTGCTACAAATAGCTGCATTTCTTCGGTACCTTTAGACTTTCGAATTCAAAAATTGAGGGCGTGAAGCTTCCCTTTCGAAAATATTTCTTTTATGTAATGGTTCTATATTACAGGTCAATAAAGTTTGAAAGATAGTTCACATTTTGTCAACCATTAAAGCAGACATCATATCTGAATAGTGTTATACCAGATAAGACAATAAATTACACTCTCATGCAATAAAAACTTCTCTATAGAGAAGTTTTATCTTCTTCAGAAATTATCTTATTGGTATACCAAAAAGATAATTTCTGAAAAATTCAGAAAAATATTCTGCAAAAAAATAGTGAGAAACATCAAGAACATTAAATATTTTTCAATTAATAATTTTTTTCAAAGAACACGTATAATTGAAAATGTTAAATTTCTTGTCAAAAATATTTCATGAAATGGATGATAACCCGTGCAGAAATTTCGCCGTGGCCCCGACCCGGCCCAGACTCG
>CAKNXH010002449.1:306485-347358 GCA_932178445.1 Andricus quercusramuli
ACAGCATTTTCTCTTCACGATTCACATCATCATTAATTTCTTCCTCATCATCTGCATCAACATCAACATCTGAAACTATTTTGCATTATTAGTGCAATCTGATCTCAAAATTACATTTCCACATTTTAATCCACAAATATTACCCCTTGTGCCGCCACTAGAGCGATAACATGCATAACTTCAAACGTAGAATTCAAAATATAACCTCAAAATTGCAACTACTTGTTTTACAAAAAAACGCTACCGAGCGAAGAAATATCCAATAATACTTTTTTTCACTAAAATGAGGAAATCGAATATTTAGGTTTGAACTTGGATCCAGTACAATACAATTAAATATGCCATAAAATTTAATAATACCATAAAAAAAATGTAATACCACAAAAGACTTACCTTCGTTGCTTTCGTTTTCATCGCGTAAATACGGAATTTTCGTGATGGCACGATGTTTGCGAACTTGCGGTGTGCTCCTTAGTTTTTGCATTTATTATTAATGTGTTAAGAATATATTATACGGACGATCACTCCCAGCACATTTGCAGCACAACACCATGATGGAAAACAAAAATTAAGGTTACGTTCGTGGTTATAATACATCTAATGCATATGGGTCAAGATGGCGCTGCGAAGAGGCTATATGACGTCACACTACATAGCCCGGTCTGGTACGAGTCAGGGCCACAGAATTCTTCCTATCGGGACCAGATAGTACACATCGGATCAGGCCCTAGTCGGTAATCGGTAATATATATGGCGATTTCTGCACGGGAAGGAATCAGCGTGGCTCAAATGGTAATGTGCTGGATTTATACGCATATACAAAAATGTATTCTAGCAGTCACGGGCCCAAATCCCAAAAATGTGAAAGACCATTTATTTTCTCTTCTCTCTTGTGGATGATTTTTTTTCCTTATCATTTAAACTGGATTAACCATTTATCATCTAATGCTAAATACACATACCTATATACATATTATGAAAGACGTTGAAAGTTTATAATTTTCCCTGTGTGATACATTTTTCTTGACGCTGTACTGTTTCTGTCTAGTCCGCCTCGAGTCAACTGTCCAGTGGCTAGACTTGGCATGTAACGCTCTGATCGACTAATAGTTTCTAGAAAAATCGTCTATTTTGATGAAAAATCATTAATAATTAAGTGATGTAATTATTTTCTATTAAATAAGAGTGTAATATAGAGATTTTTCAGTTAATTACAAAAATATTAAAAAAGATTTTGTACACACAAAAAATTGAAAAAATGAGTTTCCACAAATCTTGAACGTAAGGAACTTTTGATAACTTCATAATATGTTGCTGTCAAGGCCGTAGCCTGGGGGGTGAGGGTTGTCCCCCCCCCCCCCCCGAAATTCTTGAATCATGCACATAATATACACATACTCTCCTGTGTGCCGCTGCATATCCCCCTCCCCCGAAAAACTTTTCTGGCTACGGCCTTGGTTTCCTGTAACTTTGCCCTAAACGCCCTAACACAGTCAGCTATCTGAAAGTTGAAATTTTTTTCTTTTTTGTCGGATATGAATTTCAATTCATTCCAATAACGAGATATTTTTTTGAATAAAACATGAACAATTTTTAAACATTGGAAGTGCCTAATCCTAATGTGTGAAAAAGTCATTGTGAATAATAAAGTTTGTAGATGATTATACTTGCGATTAGGCTACGAAATAATGATTGATTATTACTTTTATTAATTAATAAATTAGGGTTAATTATTATTTACGCATCCAATCAATAATGAAAATGAATTGTATAAATAATTTTAGGTTCAATTATGATTTTCTGAAATATTATAAATATGATACTTAAATTCATTATGCATAATATAATCAATATAAATTTATTATGACTTTACTATATAATTGAATTTGAGGCAAACGTTTTCTGAAAATTTCTTAAATAGAAATCGTTGTAAAAGAATACAGTTTATATATATTAAGATTACAATCACGTTCAATGAATATTGTTTATTATCTTAAATATGTAATACGCAGTGCATTCAATTATTATTTGAGCATTTATGCAATTATGTTTTGTAATTTCTTGAATCTATTATATTTTAAATTATTCTTTTCTGAATTCACTTCTGTAATTTTTGTTCAAGTCCAAAACGTGATTATATCTGTCTAGAAGCTAATTAAAATCTGGACACTCTTCATATAGCACCAAGACTGGTGCTAGATAGCAGAAAGCTTTAAGTCAAACACGTAGCAAAACTATACAGCGCCAGGATAGCGCCAGGCTAGTATTCTGTGACTAGACAGATTCAATAAAAACCGTCCTGGCTTCAGTATGATTCAAGAATGCCATGAAATTTATTTTCCACATGGTTCGCGTGATTCGCCATTTTGCAACAGATTATTCCAGTCATTTATCAGATCCTTGAACAAAAGTGAGTAGGATTCATGACAACTGACCATAAGTTCTGTGAAATATTTTGGTACAAGTGTAAAGTAAATTTAGTCTTGATGAGAGAATGTGAAAAACACATAGTTGTGTTTTTCTGCGAGTAAAATTACTGCGTTGCGAGGGTAAATGACAAAGGCCCACAGACGTTTACAGAATTATTCCGGCCATCCTCATTTTCCTCGATCAGTGCCCGATATATCAGAAATACAGCAAACTATATGCAGGGACCTACTAAATCCCGACTGAAATTTCTACAAGGGAAAATCCAGACAATAAAATAGTGGATATGCGAATGGAATAAACATATTAAATAATAATCAAAGCGTAATCTCCATTTTTGATCATTATTACTGTTCTTGTCTAAAATCATACGAATTCAAGCTCTAACTCTAGGCTAATTTAATATAATTTCTTCTTACATGATTAATAAGAAAAAGACACAAGTTGCTCAGAACTCAGACAGTTGCATAAGTTGTAATCCTTAATAATTAGTGCAAATATAATTAAATGTCTATGACCTAAATCTGAATTTAAAATCAAATATAATTAGTCAGGCTACTACGCATTTTGGGTTGCCAGACAACCCTGCAGACTAGGGGACATTAGGCCCATTCTTTTGACAGTCAGTACCCGCTGGTCTGTGAACCGTGACACATCCCCGCGCTGCCAACTTTTTATTCATTCTTAATAAATTATTGATTTAAGTTTAAATAACGTTCAGTCAATTCATTCGAATTCCTCTCAAAACTCTTCAATCCATTTGATGAAATAATATCTAGCACCATAAAAAGAGCTATTATAACAAAATTTCAAATTTTGACAATAAATTAGTGGACGTTCTTGCCTAAACAGATTATCTGAGCCTAATACCTCCTTCCCCTAAATAATATTCTCCTAACTTAATTATCACAAGCAAGTGACACCAGTCCTTATTTATCCACATGACGGGAGAAATGTACCAATAGGGGGTCGAATTCGAAGAATAAGACCCCTAAAATGAATTTCGGATTGGAGGTAACAATCCTTATTTGTTTCTGAAGAATGTTGGGGACTGATCAGTTTTTTTTTTACAGCGAAAACCAGACGAAATGAGCAGATCAAGTCAGCAGGGGAGATTTCTCGCCCCCTTACCCCTTTCCACTATATACATCCAGGCAGGGGGGCACGAAGCACGGATTCTATTTATGGGACTGCAGACTTTATAATCAGCTGCCGCAGGGCGACGACTTATTTAGAATAATTAATGCGAAGCACGGCCCTCGCGCACTAGCTGCGGACCAATCAGGTTTTCCCATCCCCCACCAGAATTCCCATGGAGGGGAAAGGAAGGCGGTCCTGGGGAAATCGAGACGCCCTCGTTCTAGACGCGCGCGACTTGTTCGCTAACGGCTAACATACGGGGAAAGGTTTTTTTATTTCAGCTTCCTCACTACACGGGTAACTTTGCTATATCGTTATAAGAACCGCGTGGCAATTTGTGGTATCTCCCGATGCCAGAGTGGAAGTCTAAATTCACGATGCGACGGCAACTTTTGAATTTTTTCATCTTTTCTTCTTTTTCTTTCTTTGATTAGACTGAGAAAAATAGATTATAGCGTATTTGATCTTGGATTTGAAAATTTAGGACAGCAATCTGTAGATATTGAGTCGTAAAATCTAGATATTATGTTTTAGAATTACAATCCAGAATTTAAAAAATTAACATTTAGATTGTATGGCCCCATATATATATATAGATTGATGTTCCAAATGTTTAAATCCAATATCATAAGCGGTATAATCAATTCTTCCAGTGTGAATATTTTGTGGGCCTCAATCAATGCCCTCAACTAAAACTAATTGAATGGCCGGGGAACATAAGGGACTGACCCACGAAATTTTCAAATTTTACTGTTTTTGCTTTTTGCATTGTCCTAGCTGTCCTGCGTATCGTGTGTTTTTAAGGAAGTGAAAAAATTGAATTTTACTATTTTTCATGAAATAACAAAATTCCCTAAGGGGGTATCCCAATAAAAATGGGTACTCGGGGAAAATAAGGAGCTAACGCCGCGCCGTACGGAGTCATATGGAGATTCATGATTTTTTGTTAATCCCGTCAGGTTTTCAGAAAAGAAAACTAGTCTGCGGTGCTATCTGCCACCCGTGTGGAAAAATTTCGTGGTAGTTTTGAATAATACTAAAGCCAGTACAGTTTTTTCAAGCCTGTCTATTCACGCAATGCTAGCATGGCGCTACACTGGCGCTGTCTAGTTTTGCTACGGTTTTCTTCAAACCTTTCTGCTGTCTAGTCCCAGTCTTGGCGCTATCTAGGACTTCATTACGAATTTGAATGTATGAAGATTGTCCAGATTTTAGCTATAGTTTCTAAAATCACATATTTAAGATAGTAAACAATAATTCTTGAATGTAATCGAAATCTTAATACAAGAACTGTATTCTTAAGAACGATTTTTTCAAGAATGTTTAAAAACATTTTCTTTTAATTAAATTGTATAGTACAATTATAATAAATTTATATTGAATTTATAATAATTATAATATGTATAATGCTATGTATAATATTGATATTCCAGAAAATCACGTATTATAATAAATGATTTATTTAATTTATTTTAAATATTCATTTATTACGTGAATGATAATTAAGCTTAATGTCATTATTATTTAAAATAATAAACAAACAGTATTTCTTAGCCTAATCGCAAGTGAAATCATACAAACTTAATTTTTGTCAATGATTTATTCATACATTAAGCACTTCTAATGTTTAAAAATTGTTCATGTTTTATTGAAATAAATATTAGGATGTAATGAATTGAAATTCATGATGATATTGTGTTTCTAAAATTTTTCTTACAAAATTTAACAAACAGAGACATTAAGCCTTAGACCTTGATATTTGTTCTTTTGAGTTTGGATTTTAATGCCTTTCTCAGGGAATAGGTTTCTGGGTCAACCCTGAAATTCATATCCGTCAAAATTGAAAAAAAAAATTAACTTTTAGATGGCCGAGGTGTTCAGACGACGGGACAGAATTACAACATTATAATAGGAAGTGAAATCAGAAGTTCGACACCTGGCGTATGTACAAGAGATTTGCGGAAACTCATTTCTTCATGTTTTTGTGTACAAAAACTTTTTTTATATTTGTAATTAACTGCAAAATCGATATATTGGTCTTTATGACATAAAAAAGAATTATATTATATAATTATTAATTATTTTTTATCAAAATAGCTGATCTGTCTAGAAACTAGTCGATCCGAGCGTTACATCCCAGTCTAGCCACTATAGGCAGTCAGCCTGTGGCGCGCCAGTGCCGATTTAAGGCGGACTAGACAGAAACAGTACAGCGCCACGAAATTTTTCCACACGGGTGTAGGCATGGCTTGAGAGTTATAGCCCTTTGTGTTCCCCGAATACCCCGTGGAATAGCCCTTGGGAAACTTTAATAGCATACAGTTGGAGAAATATTACAAATATTGCTCTGCAACCTTGATATGTTGTACATTATACTATTTTCTTTCAGTTTTGTTAACGCTAACAAAAACTTACACGGAAATAACAAATGATACAGTTTTTCCGTTTTCCTGAAAAATTTTCCAAGCGAGGGTTACACTCAGAGAAAAGATTGAGTTGATTCAACAAAACAGTTTGTTCAACCTAATTTGTTTGTTGAAACTTAACAATTTGGTCAGCGCAAATCAACATTTGGTTATTTTCAAAAAACACAACGAATTAATTTGGTCAAGTCAAAGTAATTATTTATTTGAGCATGTTTAGTTGATTCAATCAAATAAGTGTGTTGAGTGGAATATCTTATTTATTAGAAAATGATTTGGTTAATGTAACAAAATAATTTGGTTGGTTCTACCAAATACTTCCATTGACTATACTAAACACACCGAAACAGATTATGTCAGCCCATGCCGGTGACCACTTTGCGTGTCGAAAATTTTTTCATCGTGCGTCGTGTTTCGAATTAGTAAAAAAATTAGTGATACGAACAAATTGACACTAACAAAGTCGAAGTTTTTTAAAAACTTGGGTCTGAAACATGCAGAACATTTTGAACGTAGGTACTACCTTCAGTTCGCAGGATTCATCATGTGCAGGTACGCAGGCAATCTAACCTCGAAATTCATAAGTGATTAAAGAACCCCACACAAAATGTATGGAAAAAGCTTTTCTGTCAAATTGGGTGATAGTTCGGTTCTATGATGCTGCAGGTGATCCTTATCAACAGCTTTTTTTAATCAAAAGCTTTTGTCCTGGAATACAATTAGTTGAAAGTAAAGATCTAGATCCATTTTGATCGAACGAAACAACGAAAATATTTGTCTGAATCAACCAAAATATTTGGTTGGATTAATCAAAATATTTATCACAATCAACCAAAACATTTATCACAATCAAACAAACTTTATTAACCAAAAAATTTGGTTGAATCAACCAAGCATTTGATTGACCATATAGCAATGTATTTATTTGTTTGATCCAACCAAATTTTTTCAGAATCAACCAAACTTTTTTCTGAGTGTTATAGCTCTTATGTTCCCCGACCATTCAATTGTTATGGATTAAATTCTCTCAAAATGTTCTTTGTGGCCTTTGAAGTATTATGTAACGCTATTTCCCACGAATCGCCCCTCCCCCCTCCCAACTCTATGTAACGTGATTGGCCGATTTTTCCTATGGATTTTTGCCATTGTGTAACACTACACTAGAGACCCCCCCATGCATTGCGCAATACTTTAACGGCACCTTGATTGTTAATTAGGGTAGTGAAATCCATTTTTTATTGAGTGTTATACGTAAATGTAAAAGAGTTCAATACTGCTAGTCTCATTCTTCTTAACTATATAGTTGATTTCATGAATCATGAAATAAATGAGATACAAATTTAATCTAATTAATTATGAGGCTTATCTTTTGTATATTTGGCAGTAATTTTTTAATTGGGCTTAAATAAATAAAGACTAAAATTAACACTTAATAATGAAGTAAGTTTAATTCGTGCGAAATATTCAATAACAGCTCACACCCAACTTTTTTCTTCAAATTAATTGATTTTATCAAGAAGCAATTTATCAATCTTCTCAAGGTAGATACAATTTTCATATTTAATTATATACAGTATACAATTCGATTAAAAGCTACCAACGTTCATTATTTAAGTGAACTTTATACAAGACTTCCCAAATTCAGTGATGGAATTTCTCCTTAAAGTAATTCTGTCGCATAAAAATATGTCGAAGATGGGTTGATGCAATAATACATTTTTTTGCCAAGAAGAGAAGCAGGAAAAGAATTTTGAGAGCCAAATACAAATTACAAAAAACTTTCTATTTACATTCTCATCTCAATGAGAAGGTATTGTTTTTATGTGAAAAATGACTTTCGCGGATTCCGACAAATGTCGACGTTCTGAGGCCCCCTGAGTAAAAAAAATAGTTTTTACGTCGGTGTTTGTCAGACAGGAAAAACTGAGGGTTCATTAATGTTGCAGCTCAAAGAACTCTAATTAAAGGGTCCTTTTCAGTTCGTTTATATCCGATAGATGGCCATCGGCGGGTGCCGACATTTTCAACTGCGCATGTGCCGAAAGGCGCGGGCCTATTTGAAATCAATAAATACTATGAATAGTCATATATATACATATATCTTGAAGAAATTCAATATTAACCTAATATTGCAATGTATATTATATCATTTTAAATTGTCCTGCGCTTCTTGTGCATGCGCAGCGGAAAACATCGGATGGTTAACATAACCTTAAAAATGGGATATATCTCCCATTTTTTTCAAGAATTATAAATTCTATGTATGGCTATTCACAGTATTTGAAAATTCGAATAATTTTTCCTCATGACTTTTTCTGATAAGAAGGAAATGATCAGAGTTATAGCATTTTCAAAATTCAAAAAAGGAAACAAAAATTATAAGCCAAACAACGCACGATATGAAAAAAGTCAAGAGAAGAAAAACGTGGCTTTTTGGAAGCCCTAGAAGATTATTATATCAACTTTTTGAATTTCCTTAACAAATCGAAAATTCAAATTTTGATCGCACAAAATATAATGAAGAATCAAAAATTCTACTTTCCGGTCAAACTATCAAAATACAAGGAAAATAAATAGACGAAAGTTATTAATCCGGAAAAGAGCTACATATATGTTGTCAATCATTTTTTTATAGAATGCGTAGTTTTTGTTTTAATGCCTGGAATAAAATTAATGGAAAAACAACACAAGGTACGATAAAAATATTTAACAAAAGTTGTTCACTCGAAAAAAGATCTGCAAATTTGTTATTAATTGCTTTTTGATAGGATGCGTATTGTTTGTTTAAATCGTGAAAAATAACCTTAAAAATAAACAAACTGATTTATGGAAAAACGACACAAAATGCAATAAGATGTTATTGAATATCATTGTTTCTTTATTAGATGCACACTTCTTTCAATTTTGAAAACAAGATATTGAAAACAAATCTGTTTGAATATCATTGCATATTATGAATAGTAATGATATGAATTTATTGCAATGATACATTTTTCAAGGTATTTGAGAATTAAAATTAGTGCAAAATAAGGAACAAATATTGAAGTGGTCACGAAAAATAAAATTTGTACAACATTTTGCAATATCTGAATAAGTAGTCCTAGACTGAGGTATAATAATAAATATAATATTCATTTTATAAAATAGAGTTGAACCTAATGCAGAAAAGTTAGCACTATGGACAAAATCGAGTGCGAGTGCACGAAATGCGTGATGAGAAAAGTGTTTCGTTAAAGCCGAATGAGCTTCAACAAAAGAGAATTCACAATCACCAAATTACCGTTGTCGATGCTTGACCTCTAATTTCAAAAGGTCTGTGCACAGATGTGAAGGAAGTACAAAGACCAAGCGCGTACCGTGAGGTTAATACATTATCGAGCGCGAAGCGCGAGATCCAACGGACGCGCGCCATAGGCGCTCTCAACTTGCGAGTGAATTAAGCGAGCCGCGTGCGATGAGAATGTGCCCGCGTTGCGAGCAGAATTTTTTTATAATGGGACGCGCAAGTCTCCTTGACTGTACAAATTACATAAAACTTTTTAAGGATTCTCGTTCGATCATAAAAGTTAAGCACAGCACTTACCTCGGTTCTGCATGGATCGGGGCCGTCGTACTGAATAGGATTTTACCTATTTCTATGATTTAATTACGCGCGGGTCCAGAGAAAGGACCTGGGTGGGGGCGGCGTCGGAAAATTGTACACATAGAAAGCTATGACTAATTAAAGTAACCAATGGTATAAACGGGTCAATTTGATTTGCTACAAATTATACAGGTCACTATGAAATGGCACATTATTTATAATTTTTCTCCATTTCTCAGTGAAAAAGAAAAAAGTGAAGGTAAAGTCATAAAATCCTGGGTTAGGTGATCTTAGGGTAGAGCAAGGTCAACACATGATAACATTTGGAACTTCAATATCTTGCATATATTTTTAAGCAAAAACCAAGGCAATGCCTGATTTCGTTTAGGCACAGTTTTATGATAAGTAAATATTGGCCACATTTGACATATTGGTTATTTTCATTTGTTTAGAAATGAGAAATTAAAATATGCACTGCCGGCGAAAACTATCTATACACGCCTATTTTTTGAGCTGTTGCTGAATTTCCTTAATTTTGAAATCTTGAAATGACATTTTTTTCTTACAATGTTAATCAAATTCTGCGTCTAATTAGTCCAAATTGAAGGGAAAATCTCATTTTGATAAAGAGATATTACAAAAGCACTTAAAATTTCGATGTTATCGAAAAATCAGAAGAACTCTGGAAATAATTAACATTTTTTAAAGTTCCTGAGCTCATTTTTAGCTCAAGTCTCTATATTGTTTTGCTGAAGTATTATAGGATATTGGTGGAATTTTTTCCCTAGATTCTGCCCTGGGCTCCAACATGGTGCAAAAAAGTCGCAAAATTTCAAATAATGATTGTACTCGTACCATGATTGAAAAAAATTAAAAACAATAATGTGTGATGTTTTGCAGCCAAGGGCCCACTGTGTTGCTCGTAATTTATGTATTTTGGGGGTTCAATGAGAAATCATACCTTATTAATCTATGCTCTGTCTCTCTTCCATGACATTATACTTTCTAATTTTGAAATAGTGCAAATTTTACTACACTCATCACACGCTAGAGAGCCACCCGATGAAGCTTAAGCTTCACCCTTGACTGCTTCTGCCTCCATCCTGAGCCTTGCCGCCCTATATACGCTCGATAAACAGCGCCGTATCAAGAATTATTTACATCGCACCTCTCTTGGGCGCCACTGTGCTATACTGTTCCGGTTTCAGAGACTATATGTGCCGACCAGACACGAAGTCGGCGCTCGAGCAAGGAATAAGTATAATTGAATTATAGTGATTGAATGATGAATAATTTATTGTGACAATAGTGATATTATTTTCACTTGTCCAATTAGTGGATTTTATTCACTATTTACTTAGTGAACTTAAGACAGTCGCCATAATCTCGTGATCATAGTTTTCTGTGCTAAAAAATAACCTTATCCTTGTGTTCGTTTCGAGGTGATGAAACATTGATGCCATGCATACTTCCGAAACTACTATTTGCTAAGTGAAATTTTACTAATTAATTTAGTGAAAAATGTTCACTAATATTGAATAAGTAGTTTTCCACTATTTTGTAGAAATCGACTTCTTGATAATTCAATTAGTGAAATTGCAGTATCAATAAATAGTGATATTTCACTATTTCAGATTTAAAGAGTACTTTTGTCTCGGAATTGGGCAAATTTTATCTCTAAAGAAAATATATATGGCGCGCACTCGTAAACTTTACATGTTATGGTCTCGAAAAGCTGTTTTTCGAAGTTCCAACTTCAAAACTCCCCAACGGCGACTCATTTTCGAGCCTAGACTTAGAGGGGTGCGTCCTGGGAATTCATCAGACTTTATGCCACTATCCAAACTCCATACAGACAAAGTGGGCTTTTTCCTTGTGGAATATCACATATTTTTATAAACTTTGCAAAACTGTAATGAAATGGGTTCAATAAAGATTATTATCCCTCCGTCACACAAGTGGTTTGTTCACGACCCAGTCAAATTTTCCCGCTTAAATATTCATTATACCATTAAGCCATTTCCCTTTCGGGGTAGGCACGACTCGCTCAGTGAGGAAAGGAGTAATGTGAGGAAGGGGGTATAGATTTTTAAGATTGATCTAGAATTCTTGTGTTATTTATTTAAATGAAACCGTGATTAATTTATTAAGTTATTAAGGCCATGCAGGCCCGTCGAGAGGAAAGCCGGGCCCAGCTTTTATGCTTTCATAGTATTATTTTTTTGTTAAAATAATCACAACACAATCAATATAATTAATGGATAAATTTATTTTCTAATAGTGTCGGAAAAACCGGGCCCCCACGAAAACTTCGGGCCCGGGGAGAATCTTCCTGCTATCCCCGCCCCTCTCGCCAGGCCTGAGGCCATGTGAGCGTAACCACAAAAATTTGTTTACACATTTTTTTCGAAACCAACTTACGTTCACACGAAACGCGATATCGAGTTGAAAATTTGGGAAACTAAATGAAGCACTAAGAAACGCGGGTCTGATTCTCAATTTTTATAATTATGCACTGTAAAAAAATTTTGTGTGATATTTACAATTGGATTGTAATTTCACGAGCAGTGTATTTTAAATTACAACGTATGACCTGGTAAATTTACCAATGTCGATCCGAAAATTCACAATCTACTCCAATTTCACCCCATGGAACAGTATGAAATAACTGTCCAGTGTAAAATTACTATGTCTGACGATGAAAATTATTCAAGCAGTGTGGCGCGCAGTAAGTTTACGCAGTGAATAAATTCAAATGAACTTTTAAATTGACTCTTTTTTGATAAAGTTGCAGTACCTAGCATAATTTCACACACTGGTAGTATTGTTACGTCTTGGCATACATTTGGGCCTATATTTTGAATTCTATCTTTATTAGTTTATATGGAGTTTACAGCTTCAAATAAATATTGATTATACTTCAATAAAAACTATGAACTTTGTTTATAAGAGTGAATTAAAAATACTCCTTAATATATGAAAAATATAGGATGAAAAGGACTTTCATACGTTGCGGCTGAATTTATTTCCTGTCGGGAAGGCTGGGTATTGTTTAAGTCACAGAATCGTTTCTTCAAGAGATAAATATGTTGTTTTTCAAAAGATTTTAGACGCCCCGGGTAAAAATATTTGATTCTGATTTTGTCTTAAATGTCTTCAATATGTCTTCAATACAATGATGTCTGGTTCCGTCTCAACAGCTAGACATTGAAAATATACAGACTTCTCTTGCATTTATGACTGTTAACTGTGCCAAGACAAGACCAGGTAGACTTGTCTTAAGATAAGAAGTGTAAGTTTTGATAAATATACCGAATATACCGAAATATACCGAAACCAAGCAGTTGACATTTGCTGAGGATTAAAATTTTACAACCGATAAAACTTGTAATTTTGTAATAAATAATTTTTAAATAAGTAATTCGGAACCTGTCTGTCTCAACAACTGCAGGCATATAAAATTTGCCATAAAAAGAACGAAACTGTCATTTTCCAGAAGTATCTAGTGAACTGTTAGAGATAGGAAAAAATGGACAAAATTTTTTAGATTCGCCATCCAAATAACATAATCATTGCAGATAAATAAACTACATTTTTTTTCTTCAAGTCGAAAATATTCGTCTGAAGGCATAAAAAATTGTCTGGTTCCGTCTCACAAACTAGACATACAGAATGTCTTGAAATTGTCTTGGATTAGTATTTATATTTGTATTTATTGAAAAAAGTCCCTAGGGCTGAAGCCCTCTAAGGCAGGCATGCCCAACTCGGGGAAATTTCCTCCGGGAACACATGTTCCGAGTTCCCTACTCTTTCTCCTAGAGAGCGGGAGTGATGGTAAACGCTTGCGAGAATCTCTCCTCTGTGACGTACGCATCTACCACGCGCATGCGTCTGCCACCACTCCCGCTCTTTAGTAGAAAGAGTAGGGAACTCTGAACATGTGTTCCCGGAGGAAATTTCCCCGAGTTGGGCATGTCTGCTCTAAGGAACAGGATAATACAGGGCAATACAAATTTGTGCAAGCACTGATCGGCAGAATGCTTGATTAATCTTATAATCTGATCTATAAACTGAATAAAATAAATAAATATAGTCGAACTCATAATATGTATCAAATTAGGTATCAGATTAATGCGTAGTAATTTACATTAGGCGAATATTTAGTATAGTTCTTGTGCATGTTGAGGTAGAAATAAAGAGTTAAAAACTGTGTGTAGATGAAATACTTTGCAAAAGTTAATGAAAACAAAAGGAAATTCTAAGATGAAATGTTTAAGAAATAAATATGAGAGTTTACCAGTGAGTAATTTCAAGAGTTGTGTTAGGAGTATTGTACAAATATTTGAAGAAGAGATTCTTGAAATGATACAGGGAAGCATTTGTCTTTGCCCAAGACAAAATCAAAACTAATAAATAGTTTTATCCGGGAAGCATGCACAGCCTGTCCGAGAGGAAATTAATTGGAAGTAGAACATAAAAGTTAAAATGAGTATCACGAAAATGCCTATTTATGGAACTGAGCTACAGCACTTTCGATACCTCAGGATTTACTGTGTATGTTTAATTTGTGATAATCACGCCTGATTTTTCTTTTCAAAAATGAATGGCTGCTGGGTCCGACAGTCTATACACTCCCATTCGGCTAGAAAAGTATTTCAAATAGCAGGCATTCGCCAAGCACACTACTGTTGAATATTTAATACATTGACAGAATGTCTTGGAAAGAAAATTGTACAATATTCTTCCAGGAGCTTGAACAAATAGCATGAACAGTATTTAATTGGCGTCCATCGTGAAGAATAGGGACACACCCCGTAGTCTCATAAGCTGTGATGATTTCCCTAATCCAGTTTATAAACACTCAGCGACCACACCCACTCGAGCGAAAGACAGGGGTGGTACACCCTCATAGGGCACGTATCCAGGCGTGTTCTGCGTATATGTATATACATATTTCCGACTCGTGTTCGTGGTTATACGCGTATTTATTAGTCTACATGCTGCACCGAGATAACGTACACCCGGTACACGCGAAGATAACCGCACCCCAGGGAACACGCTGCTGCTTATAAACCGTGGGGTACCGCAAAGCATTCCGCACTGATTTATCGGTGGGGAGGTGATAAACGAGGCGAGTTCATCTCTTTGGGGTACTTCTGTAAGTATGCATACTTTATTCGTCAGAACGTGTGTGTTCATTTGGCACGAATAAACTGTCGTCGCGCGTTCCTTCGTCTGCACACACTTTGCTTTTATGCGCTAATTAATGGTCTTGTTACGTCGTTCGGAAAATGTTGTTATTTTTATGGATTCAGCCTCTAAAAAGAGTTCATAAATGGTATCACATCCTTTGAATTATGCACGCAATACGAGCTGATACCTTTCTTTAACCTAGCCTTCAATTCCTCATGATTTTCAGTCTCTAATTATCATTGAGAAACACTGGAAGAGATTCTTCGACATTCCTTGCTGACGTCAAATCGTGAAGTATAAATCACCTTGGTTTTCGACTTTAGAGGCAGGAATTGATTATCGTTAAAAGCCTTTATAGTCTTCAGAATTATCAGGATTTAACGTAATATTCGTGATTTACTGCATCTGAATCTCTTTTATTTTATTCAGAAGAACATATTTCAAAGCGTTATAGAAGATCAGATTGAAATTGAAATAGTGGCTTGTTTGGCGCTTTTATTCATAATCCGCAAAACGGACCCAGGATGACAAATTACCGAAATTAATTTATCATTACACAATTTGTTCCGCAGAGGAGATTTGTTGATCTTTAAACACATAATACACCTATTTCCCTCATTTCAGGTGTCTCGTGAAAAATTCCAAAATTAATTTTTCACTGCAGATGTAAATTTGGACTAACCTCATGTTACACCAATGAAATGAATCAGAATAAACTTATGAAGTATGAATAAAGCACTCTAATGCATAATATCATTCCGATTATGCAAGCTGTTAGCTGTGTCTCTAAACTGATTTTAAGAACTCAATTGCGAACAATTCGGGGGAGAAAGAAACTTCCATTCGTCTATATTCGAGTAACCTTCACCTAAATAGGCAGCCATTTATGCAGGAAACCTTTGTTTCCATCGGATTGGCGCCGTCGAAGAAGATAGCTATACATATATAGTATATACCCACATCTTCGAGGTCACGGAAGCAGTGAATATTCGAAGGTCCTGTTTCGCCTCGCTTGATGTCGCAGGTGGCTCGGAAGTCACTTCCGTCACGGGCATCCCCCACAATTTAGGAAAAGCATCCATGTTTCGAAAACATGATTCGTTCCATCCGGATTGCTATCACCGGAAAGGTGCGGCAACTGTGAAAAGCGCCGAGATTTCGTTACGGTTATCCGTTGAATAAAACCGATTCTTTTGCTACCAAACGACTACCCAGCGCGCTACTCTTATTCAGTAGACATAGAGCGAATGTTTTCCTATGAAAATGGATGTTTTCATGACATCTGAATGTTTTCCTGACTCAGCAGAAAATATTCCCAATATCCCGAAACTGAGATTCATAAGAACACTTTCTTTTCTTACTGATGATGTTTGCTGGGCAAAAATATTTTACGCAGGAATTAGTTTTGTATATCACAATACCACCTTCGAGAGATTAATGAGATCAGGGAGGGAACATGAATATTATACGCCGACGGCAAAACCCCTCCTAATTAATATGGCTGCCACTCGCTCTTGCGTGAAGGTTTAACAATCTACTGATCGCGCGAAAGAACAAGATCGTTCTTTTGATCTTCATTCTTTTTTTCTTATTTTTGCGCTAAATCTACTACTCTGGTTTATGTTACTGCGAGACAAATGCCTTAGTTTTCATGATAAGGATGAAAAATGATCGCTTTTATAATTAATTTTACATCCAAAAGGTACGAATTGTCAACTTTTTCAAATATCCTTTTCTTGAATGAATTCTTTTACATAAAGAGTCTTCATCACAATTTTGAACTGTTTGGGAATTACCACGCATTTTTTTTTAATATTCAAGAATAAATATTTGATTAATTCAATAAAACGACAATTGATTCAAATAAATTCTTAGCTAAGCATCGTCGGGGAGCGTGAATATTCCCAAAACTTCACTTTCCTTAACGTTTATTTTAACGAAATTCATTTGACCGAAAAACAGTTTATCCTCATTTCTATTTTTTCAAAATACCATTTGCCATAATTGATTTACTTTTGGATTTTTTCTCATATCTAATTTCTATTTTCACGAGAAATTATTTCAAATTATCATTAATTAAAATAGAAATTAAATGATATAAAAATTATCACAAATGGTAATACAGAAAAATGAAAATTGGGATAATTGATCATTCGGTAAAGTGAAAATTATGACAAATAGCAATTCAGAAAATAAAACATATGCCAAATGGTAATTCGCAATAATAAAAATTAGGGTAACTCGTAATAAGAAAAAAATTAGGACAAACGGCAATTAAGAATAAGAAAAATGAGCAACAATTGGTATTTGGTCGAATGAACATCGATATAGTAGCATCGTTTTTACACAAAAGTTAACTTTCAACATTTTAAGAAAAAGGGAATCTCTAGAGTAAATAAGGAATAATATAAGAATGAGCAATAAATCAGAAGACATGGTCTCAGTTACAGTTGCTTCCAGTAAAAGATAGTGGAGCAGTCAATATTTCAGCAGGGAATTGAGAGGGCCTCGGCACAAAAGCCGATCTTTGTTTCATTGTGCATTGCGGTGAGAGTTCCATAGCTCACCAGTCGAAATCAGTCGGGATGCTGGTCAAGGAAGAAGGGTTTGTTTATACTTAAACCGGACGGGGGGTGTCATTGTTCCCTGTGACCAATTGAACCTTGGATTTCTGGAACTCTGGACAGAGTACTCTTCTTTTTCACGCAGGGCGAAAAATTCAAAAATTGCAAAGAATATTATCTACCGAAGGCGACTCCTTTCCCCGAGAAAACGACGGATGTGCATCCGCAGAGATGCTGGACAGGTAGCTGTTACAGGTAGGCGGACCGTGGTTTACTCTATGTATAGTGTATACTGAAAGCATGAACGAGACCCGGGGGTCTTATCCTGTGGAGATAATCTGATTTTCCATGACTGAGTTGAGACGTCAAAACTTTGCTGACCCTGTTGTCCTCGACAGTTTGTCTCGTGACTGGCGAGAACGGGACCCGCGACAAATTTACCTGCAGAAGCAGAAACCAGGAAAAATTCACTTGGGAAATCAGGTTGCTGGTACAAGAAATTTATTGCTTTACCTGCTGAACTGTGTTAGAATTGAGATGAAAAGAAATAATTTTAATAATATGATACAGATTAGAGATTAGAGGATCACAAATAAATCTATTTCTGTGTCATAGTCTTATTCGCAGAGAAATTTTCAATCAAATTTTGCAGCTTATTGACGAACTCTTATATAGTGAAGGCATTCTTGCCAGAGATTTGACTGTTTCTAAAATATTGAATTTTGACTTCCCAAATTTCAGTAGACAATTCTGGTCAAGCAGATTAGTAAATCCCTAAAGTTAATCCTGAAAGCTGCAGGTTTGACTAGCTGATCCGATAATCGCATCAACTTGGTGCATAATCCCGACGCCTTAAAATTGACTTTTCCTAAGATTATCCGTCTTAAAAAGTCAAAAGTTGTATTTACTATTTACAGGAATACTGACTTTTTGACAGGAAAGTGTTTCGGATGTCATGCATAAAAGCCGAAAATCGACTTCGAATTTTTGACTTTCAACTTTTCTTGCCTTCACAGTTTACACGAAAATATCATTTTCAAAACAGACACCTAACTCTAACCATCTATAAAATTAAATTTTCAAACATACAAAAAAGCACTCAGCAGAAAATTTCAAAATAAGTTGGAAGGAAGATCACGCTTAATGGTTCAAACCGTATCATTTATTTTGTATCAATTATTTCCCCTAATTAATTAGGGTGGATAATATAAATATAGAGAAAACAGCATGTGGTTTTATCAGGAGTATTTTTGCCACCATATAAATATAAGGAGAGGTGCAAAAAGGCAATTCCCATACATGTAAGATGAAAAAGCAAATGGTTAAGAACGCAAACAGCTTGAAAGAAACCAAGTGCGAAAAGATCGCTAACTGTGAGTAGAACGAAACTCCTGATCTGTTTTGACGGCGGATGTCAGGAGGGCGTCGAGGCGTGACGCGAAAAATACAAACAAACCTAAAGTCACTGACAGAAGCGAGCGTGACGAAATACCCGAGGCCAAGTAAACGGGATTTGGCGATTAGAGGGAAGAATTCAGTCATCTTCTGCAGAAAGAGTGGGTCAGGGTCGACTTCTCATTTTCCTTTAAATTTTAAATGTACCGGCAGAAAATCAACCCTGACGTTCCACTAGTCTACGTCTACATTCCTTGTATTGGTACCAGCCCCAAGTGGTCAATTTTCCTTCGTCATTTAAAAATGCAAACATTGGTATTTCCCTTCAGGTGTTAGAAAAATTAACTTCAAGGTCCAGAAATCAGTAGAAGAAAATAATAAATGGTTGTTACTTATTCAGTAATTGGCATAATGGGCTTTATAGTTTGGGCCCCCCTCCCCTCTATAAGTCAGCCTGCCTATTCACAAAACAAACTAATATTTTTTCATCTCATGTTCATTATGCATACTTATATGTACTTCTGAATTCCACTATAGTTACAAAAATCCCCAAATTGTAAGTTACAAATGACAAAAATTTATGGGAATGTATAAACTCGCAGTTTCTCGTTCATCTAGTGATTTGGTGAACTATGGAAAATCTTTCTTATACGAGTATCGCCGACTATCAGCCCAAATCTGACATGGCCCGACCATTGGGCCCATTACGAAAAATGTTTACTAAAACATTATACTATTCCGAAACCTGGCTCGTCTTTCAGCTAAAGTTTGTCCGAAGTCAGTCATTATTATATACATTGCTACAATATTGTAATAGTGAGAATTTTTGTTCTAATTTACTGCTTTTTGCTGTGAATAATAATATTAAATTCAAGCTGTTTATGGGTGCACTGAGAAAAACGGAGTATACCCGGTAATATAAAATATGTTATCGGATATAATCTTGGACTATTAACTATGGATCAGCGATCTAGATTATTAAAACTACAATCTCTAGATATTAAGACATAGATATTATGGGATAATATCTTGGATTATAAAACTTTATAATCTGAGATAATAAAATCTATAATCCAAGATTTAAAAATCTAATATCCATTTTGATAGGCAGTGATAGCAGTGATCTGTAAGGAAAAGGAATATAAACTCAGGGCCGGTTAGAATGTGGGGGCCCTTAATTGGTGACCAGGGACTGGCTTCTAAAAAAAAGGTCATCGAAGTAGGAGCAGATGGAGAAGCGTGTGCATGGAAAATTTTCAGTTGTTTCCGAATTGGTGGGGGCCCCTAATTGGTGGGGGCCCTGAGGGCATGGCCCCTTTGGCCCCTATACTAAAAGCGGCCCTGAACTCACCCATTTTCTAAATCTAAATCAGGCGTGATTTAGCACTAATAATAATTTTATAACTCAATTATCACTTGTTACAATTCGAGCGGTTGCATACGACACGCGCCACGATGAGACGTACCACCTGAGACTACACAGACGCCTGGATATTTTAAAATCTTAGATATTACAATTTAATGTCTCCAGATGATAAGAATTTAACATCTGTAGATTATATTTGGTAACATCTTCATATATTAGAAAAATATTGTAGATTATACGCGCTAATATACTTTTATAGTTTATACGGTGTATTATTCGACAACAACAAATGATAAGTAGCATTTTTCTAGTACTATTAACCTAAAAAAGGCCAACTCAAAAGGACGAATTTGACCTATTTGTGTGAAATTTAGAAAAGAATAAAATGTAACTTTTTTCTACTTGAAGGTTCCCGTGGCATAAAGGTGTATGTGCCACATTTCGAAAACACGTTTCATTGATCTAATTTATATCTCCATAGAAGGTTTTGGCCCAGTTCGATTTAAAAGTGGGTCAAAATGAATGTTTCGTAATTTTTTATATTCTCATCATTTATGATTCAGAACGTATTAGAGTCGTCCGAAATTTCACAACCCCCAGCTTTTCAACGAATCTCCACGTTTTGAGACTCCCTGAGACACTTTTTTGGGCCCTAAAGAAAAGAACAAGTTCGGTAACTAGCCTTCCTTGACCAACGGTTTTGGTTTTATTCATCAAAATACTATGAATAAGTCAAAAATTATAATTTTCAGCCAAACGATGACAGATATGCAAAAAAAGTTTGAGAGTAGAACTGTAGCTTTCTGAAATACCGGAAATTTTTTGCCTTCAACATTTTTTGATGAGACTTGCCATTTTGGTTTTATTCATTATCGAAAATACTATGAAAAATATCAACAATTCAAATTCAAACGTCGTGAAATACGGGAAAAAGTCTTTAGGAGGAATTATAGCTTTTCAAAAGTTCTTCAAAAATCTTTAAACCATTTGGCGACAGAACACGTAGTTTTTATTTTATTTATATAAATTGATGTGTGAAAATCGGGGATCTTTGAACTCACCTATCTTTTCACAAGGGGTATTTCCCAAATGCTTGCTTTTTTGGAGCAATTCTTCCACGATTCAATAGAGGCAAATAATAGCTAGAAATGAATTTCTTATTTAAAACAAAAATTAAGTGCATTAAAATTGGACAGCTTTTTTTGTCTCCTCAAATATTCGAATTCTGGTCCTTACACTCTTATGCCCGGACGCTTCATATTTTCTTGATGCACCGATAATGGTCATGAAATCGGGTTGTGGGCACTTAAATGTAGCCGATTGTGGGCACATTTTTTTCATTTAAAGCGTCTGTTTGACTTGAAAACTGTCAGATATCATCATTTATACCGACATAACATAGTCCATCAACGTTTTAACGTATTTTACTTATTATTTTAGTTTACGTATTTCAGCCATTGCAACCCCGTAGAAGTCTACTACGGAAGTCAGATGTACTTACTTTAGCAAAAAGTTAGCTAAGGCCTCTATAGCTTTCCAATGAGATCCATATCCCCGCATAATATGATCTCAAACGAAACTTATGGGTCAAAACCAAACTGTGCCGACAACCGGAGACTCTCCCCTATTTTATTAGTACTAATTTGTCTGACACTTCTGCGAGACTTTATTCGAAATCACAGTAGGATCCTGTAGCGGGACTTTTTTTACTTGCAGGATACAAATACATTAATCATTATAAAATTTATGTAATTTTTTATTGAAGTTCTAAGCTTGAAAAAAAAATTTAATTTTGGTATAATTATATCTTGTGTATTCACTATGCCTGATCTCTAATACATAGTAGCAGGGCTGATCACAATTGGGGCCCTATTTATTTTTTTCCTTTTTAGGGTTTCGTAGACTTGGGTCGAAACCCTTATACTTTTGGTAGCATGTCCGACCGTCATATTTGGACCTTATATTTTGGGCCTCGCGGCTTGGGACTTATATGATTTTGGGTCTTACGTCTTGTGACTGATATGGTTTTCGGCATTACGGCTTGAAACTTATAATTTTGGGTCTTACGGCTTGAGATTTACGATTTTGGGCATTACATCTTGTGACTTGATTTGCGAGTATAGAGGAAAAAAAAAATTTTTGTTTATTATTGGTTTTACTATCAACACTGTTAAAAATGTTTGCAATTTTAATGTTAATTTAATTTACATTTGTATATCAAATCTAAAAACTCGGTATATGAAATATTCATATGTGTGTGTGTATGTGTGTGGATCAATTCTGAGAAAAGTCAGATAATTTCACTTTATGCAAATTAAAAATTATGTTGGCAGTAATTTTCAATTATAAATAATAAAGCATGACATTTTCTTTCTAGTTGATTATATATACCAATTTAGTCGATGAATTTTAGGTTATTATTTTAGTTTTAAATATTTGACCAGATTTAAGGGCATCAAAGTACTTTAAGTTTGCTCGGACTCTTTTACCGACCTTAATATACAAGTATTTAATTCCACAAGATTATGGTATATATTAAATTTAATTTACGGTATATGCAAATCACTTTACTCACATGTATATCAAGTTTTTATCAGAATTTTATATGTAATAAAATCATTGCGTTTTCATAGTCAAAATTTCCAACGATAATATTGAATTTATATAATAATTTATATAATGCATTTTTTTATTATTATACCATTAAACCATTTCCCTTTCGGGGTAGGCGTGACTTGCTAGGTTGGAAAATAGTGGATAGGTATATATAGCTATAAAGTAGGTCGGTATATGGGTATAAGGTATATAGGTATATTTAATAATATATATATATATATATAAATATATATATAATAATACATTTAAATAGTGTATGGAACCATTTTTTGTAGGCGCATGCCATCTGCCTTAACTAATTTGTTTTCATACAACTAGTGGCGGATTTCCCATAATTGTAGGCTACAGAGGCTGCTGCCTAGGGAGGCAAAATGGAGGCGGAGGGGAAAAATTTTGGGTACAACCCAAAGGAGCGCGAGCTACCTGGGTTACCTTCCCCTTCCAGTGGGACCCTACCCCTCTCACCACTCTCGGTGCCGAGTGCGCGCCAGCGTCTACCGCCGACCTATGTCAGCGGGGGGTCCTTTGTACTCGTGAGGAATAAAATACAAAACATAATTTTTTTTTAATTTTGCAATTAGTGATTTGGAAATATTATATTCGAAATCTACGTTTCTTGGCGATTCCAACGATATGTTACTTGACTTCGTAAGTTGAAAATTCATCATTGAAAAAAATGAAGTATGCATCATTTTAAAAGTCCAATATATATAGTATGCACTCAATTGAAAAAATAGAAGAAGTTTTTCTACACAAAAAAAATGACAGAAGCCGGGTGTCGAACTTCTGACGTTACTTCCTATAATATTGTTCCAACTTTGTCCCGTCGCCTTAACACCTTGGCCATCTAAAAGTTGATGTTTTATTCACTTTAGTCGGATATGAATTTCAATTCATTACATCCTAATATTAATTTTATTTAAAGATGAACAATTTTCAAAAATTGGAAGTGCTTAATGTCATCTTTTTTGTGTAGAAAAACTTTTTCTATTTTTTTAATTGAGTGCATACTATATATATTGGACTTTTAAAATCATGCATACTTTATCTTTTTCAATGATGTATTCATACATCAAGAACTTCTGATGTTTAAAAATTGTTCATGTTTTAATGAAATGAATATTAGGATGTAATGAATTGAAATTCATATCCGACTAAAGTGAATAAAACATTAACTTTTAGATGGCCGAGGTGTTAAGGCGACGGGACAAAGTTAGAACAATATTATAGGAAGTCACGTCAGAAGTTCGACACCCGGCTTATGTTATTTTTTTGTGTAGAAGAACTTGTTCTATATTTTTTATTGAGTGCATACTTTGTATATTGGACTTTTATGGTATAACAAATAATTATATTAATTAATTATTAATTTTTTATATCAAAATAGCCTATCTGTCTAGAAACTAGACGATCCGAACGTTACAATCGGAAAAAACGGGATATGGCCTATTAAACATTCCTAATTTTCAACTTACGAGGTTCAGTAACATATCGTTGGAATCGCCAAGAAACGTAGATTTCGAATATAATATTCCCAAATTACTAATTGCAAAATTAAAAAAAAATTATGTTTTGTATTTTATTCCTCACGAGTACAAAGGACCCCCCGCTGACATGGGTCGACGGTAGACGCTGGCGCGCACTCGGCACCGAGAGTGGTGAGAGGGGTAGGGTCCCACTGGAAGGGGAAGGTAACCCAGGTAGCTCGCGCTCCTTTGGGCATCGCCCAAAATTTTACATGTCTCACTGTAGATTCAAAATCGAGTAGTTAATTCCTGTTAGCCTAAGGGCGGCAAATTTCTGTTAGCCTATAAGGGCGGCAAATACCTAAATCCGCCACTGCATATAACACCTTTTAAAATGTGTTGAGTTGACCAAGTACCGAAGTTTGTAAGGAATGACAGCAAAATCTATGGCTTGATGTCTTTTTTATTAAATTTAGAAAAAAAATATTCAAGACTTAAACATAATTGCACAAAAAACCTTCAAACTAGAGAAGTATACATAAGACTTAATAAGAGTACATAAGACAGATGTATGCCTAACAAAGGAAATCTGTCTTTAATGAGCCGATTACACTGATTTGTGGAAATATATTTGACTCATTTGAAGGCTTTTTGTGCAATTCTGTTACACAAGTTGACATTTTTTGAGTTTATGTTTTGAAATTTTTTTTCCTAATCTCTATAAAATTTTTTCTTCTTTCAAATTCAAATGAAATTGTATCAGAATTTACCTTTTTTTAAACTCTATTAATTTTTCAAAGTTGCATTTATTTATTTTATTCATAATTGTTATGTATAATCTGATATTTTCATATCATTGGAGAGAGACAAAATTAATAATAATAATAATAATAATAATAATAATAATAATAAATCTTTATTGAGTTCGTAGCAAGAATGATATGTACATGGCAGACAGAGTTAACATAAGAACCCAAAGGGCGAGGTACAGCTTAAAGCTGCTTTCAAACCTAACCCTAATAACAATTTGGATAAAGAGGAGGCAAAGGTAAAAGAGCTGGTTTAAGAAGAAGGTCGGGAATATCAAAATGGGAGAGGGAAATGTAAACGAGGAAATGGAAATAATAGTAGGAGAAATAAAAAAAAGAATTAGAATGAACAAGCAAAAAAGAAAAGTAGTAGCATCCATAGTGAAGAAAGGCAAAGGGGAGGAGGTTAAAGATTATAGAGGAGTGAGGCTGATTTCAAAATTGAAGAAAATAGTTAAGGAAAAAAGATAGAGCCACCGAATCAGACAGGGTATAAAAAAGGAATGGAGGCCATGGACAACATATAGGTCCATAATTATCTGATAAATTAAAGGATTGAAAGGGAAAAAGTGGCAATGATAGCAATGTTCGTGGACTTTCCTTTCTTTACAAGAAAGGTATATAAGGTGGACGCTAAGGGTAGCCTGGAGAATGCCTGGATATACGGTGAAAGAAGGAGCGCAAAGGGATAAATTAAGAACTAGAGCGGGAAAGAGGGCATGGTAGTTTGAAACGACGCTAAGGGAGAAAAAGGAGGGGACTTAGCGAAAAAGTGTTTAAACGAGGTAGAAGGAAAAAGAGAGAGCGCGATAGAATTAACATGATGGGAAGAAGAATGGAGGAAGTTCTTGAGCGCTGGAGATATAGGAGAGGGAAATGGAGTAAGCTATGAAGAATTGGAGAGAAGGGACAGGGAAAGAAAGTTAATAGAAAGATGGGAAATGATTAAGGAATTAAAGTATAATAGATGGTATAACATGATAAAAAAGGAAGGAGTACCAAAATATTTAGAAAAGGGTTGGGGATAGAGAATATGGACCAGAATATCAAGATTTAAATTGGGATAAGAGGAAAGGGAAGGGACGTTTTGGAAAAGAAAGAGAAAAGAAAGTGCAGGATATGTATAAATGAGAGGAGAAAACATGGGAGCATGTGGGAAAGGTTGTAGGAGAGGAATGAAAGATAAAGGAAGCTGGCAAGAGAATGTGGTAAAGATTCTAAGGGAGGATGGTTTGGGTGAGGAGTGAATGAAGGAGTTGGCGGGGGGGGGGGGGGGGGGGAGGAGCAAATAAGAAAGAATGAAAGAATGGATGTGAAAAAATGGCAAAATTGCGTTAGAAGAGAAGTGATTAAGATGCAGATGCTCTCTCTCTCTCCCTGTCTCGCTCTCTCGCTTTCGATCACTCGCTCACTCGTTCGCCTGTACGTCCAAAATTGCGCTATCTTTAATATACAATAAGTATCGGGATCTAGATATAAGAATTAACGTAACTAGATGTAAATATTTGTGTATAAGATAATATAAAATGTATAGGTAAATTTGTAAGAAACGGAGGTCATGTAAATTGTAAACCCTTGGGGATACATTATGAATGAAGAATTAAACTTTTTTCAATATTTGTATATAAACAAAAAAAAAATTTGATAGCAGTTCGAACTCGAAAGTTCATTGCCTCACTACCCGATTCGGGTAGTGAGGGGGTAGTGATACGGGTATTTATAGGTCGATATTTACTACCAGTGTAGGCTCACCGCACCCACGACAGGCCAACAGCACGCAGCATTCCCGAACGGTCACCCATCCAAGTACTAACCGCGCTCAACACTGCTTAACTTCAGTGATCTTACGAGAACTGGTGTTTTATGTTATAGCCGTTGCATCTGTGATGCATATTCATGCAGTAGCGCGTATAAATTCTTAATTTTTTATTTTGCATTGACGCAATAAACGGAGAAATTATTTAAATGAGCAATAAAATTTAAAATTACACGCTTTCAGACACCTCGTTTGCGTATGTAATCAAAATGTCTTTAGGCATTGAAAATTGCCCGAGGAAGATACGAGTCCCACTTCTTGGAAAACAATTAAGCTGCCCAAAGTGGAGAGTTGTAAGTCGCTACATGAAGGCCCGACATATCGGACACTCAGCAAAAAAAGGCTGTCTGAAGTTTGCTTTGTGGTTGTCTTGAATCATCTCAGATTTAAATCACTAAATTGATCAAAATCCAACACTTTGCAATGATTTCCTTTTCACAGCTCCCTCATTTCTCATTAAGACAAACACTGACTTTCGTTAAATGCATTTTAGAGTGCCAGCCTTTTGGTTGCAGGCCAAGATAACGTGAATTGACGTTGAGCCGAAAAAGCGAAGGGTAAAGGAGCAAAAGATTGTCGGAGATAATGCGATAAATTACTGCTCTCCTGATTCAGAAAGTCGTGGATTGAGAACCCCTTGTCGACGTGTGTGGTCCGCTGTGGCGGCGAGGTGCCGACACTCGAAGTCTCCCCTTTCCTTTTCTCTTCTTTCTTCCTCGTTGCATTTTCTTCTTGTTTTGTTTCGCCGTGCCTTTCATTGTTTGTCCTTCTCTCTCTCACATGGAAACGCGGCACTTTATTTCTGCCTTGCTTCATCTCTCGCACGTCATTATATTCCGGCGCTCGGCACGAATCTACTTTAGGAGGCTTCACCATCCTTTTCACACAAGTTGGGCGCGATATATTGCCTTCTCTGACCCTCTCATTGTATCGGCTTATTACCAAGAGTCTAATCCTATCCTTCTCCCGCTCGTTAGCCTCGCTTCGTTTGTACGCTCAGGTGCTTACTTACAACGAGTCAGATCCCTCGGTAAAGTTCCTTCTGATCCAAGTACTTATTATGAGACGCGTGTACTTGCACCCAATGAAAACACCCGTATGCGGGACACAATCAAGAAGCAATAAAGAGACATATGAGTATAAGAGCGAAAAAAATTGGACAATCAGATGTGAGAAGAACGTGGTGTATAATCTGAATTCTTGAGTTTTATGGTCTATAAGAGTAGGTTCTGTCAAAGGGAAGAATAAGTGTTGTGTCAACAGCAAACCATCAATTAATCAAACCTGTTCTTATTATTTCTAACAATCCAAGTTTCTTGATTATTTATGTAGATGATTTTTTAGTGGATTGACATTTCAGAAGTATAATGAGTATTTGTGAAATGACGAAATCCACTGAAGATCTAATATAATAAGGACGCTTGCAATGATCAAGTTAACACTTGCAAACCAAAACCAAACACAAAATAAATCAAAACCATTTGGTTGCGATACAAGCCACACAATTTTTTTCTGTCTCAATACAATTTTGGTTATTTCCACGTTCGAATTTGAACCGGCAATAGCCTGTGGACACTGAAGCTATCCAGTGCTCCCGATCTTGCTCCCCAACCGCACTGCACATGCGTCGCGCCGAATTTCTGATTGGCTGCATAGCGCGCGCTTATTTAAAATGTTTTAAATATGCAAATTGATTGTTTCAAAAAAATAATGATTAGAAAATGCATAGAAATACATTTTTCATTGCAAAATAAACTTTCGCAGTCACAGATGTAATAAAAGTTTGATTTCACTGCTGAAAACACATTATTCCTTCGGACATCGAAGAAAGCTTTCAGCAGTGAAATCAAATTATTCTTATATCTATTACTGCGAAAGTTTTATATTTTTTATCGCCAATGGCGATACCACGCTGAAAACACCAGTTCCCGTAAGATCACTGAAGTTAAGCAGCGCTGGGCGTCGTTAGTACTTGGATGGGTGACCGTTTGGGAATACTGCGTGGTGTTGGCCCGTCGTGGGTGTGGTGAACCCACACTGGTAGTATTTATCCACCGAGAAACACTACCCGAATCGGGTAGTGAGGCAATGAACTTTAGAGTTCGAACTGCTAATCAATTTTTTATTTATTCAAAACATTTTAAACAAGCGCGCGCTATGCAGCCAATCAGAAATTCGGCGCGACGCATGCGCAGTGTGTTTCGGGAGCAAGATTAGGAGCACTGAAGCTATCATGCAAGAATGCAAACCAAGCTCTCTGTCAACTGAGCCACGTTACTTCTTGAGACTAGTCATTCTCAGATCTTACTGAATCACTCTATCTAAGAGGTGTATAATGAGTCCGTGACAAGTCACCCCAAATAAGTTTTCCGAGGACAAGCCTTCCCAGAACATCCCTTCCCACATGCAACATCTTCCCACGAACGTTAGTTAAATTATGCATTTTGAAAGCAAACTATGACGTACTTTCGAAGGGAAAGGTTTCTGGACATTTATTTCCCGCAACAATTCAAGTTAAGGAACTATTAGAAATCCTTTCCCAATAAAAATAAGTGTTGCCAGGAAATCACTCTCCGGCTTTAAGAAACATGTGATGCTTCGAGACAGCACTGATGGACAGGTTTCCAGGAAAAGTCTTTTCGGAAAATCACTTTTCATCTTCAAGAAAACTTCTGATGCTTCAAAGTATCACTGTATGGAACTTCTTAGGGCAAGACTTTTCGGGAAATCACTTCCTAGGATAAGTCTTTCCAAGAAATCACTTCCCAGCTTGCGTTAAAAGGCAGAGGGGTGGAAAGTGGGAAGGGAAGACTTGTGCTGAGAAAAACTAGTCAACGGTGAAATGATCCGAAGATATCGTATACATATCTTACAGTTATCTGTTGCATGATTGCTACTTATCCATATAAGGTAGAAATGTATATGGATCCCTGAGAGAACCATACGATGTTCTGGGATTTTTTTTGGACATTTCTGGGATATTCAAGTGTTCAACGTTTTATGTTGCAATTTTGTATATATCTTATGTTGGGCATTTGAATATCTCACAAACATCCAAAAATATCGGTGCTGTACGGGTCACACGTATTTTTCGATAAATTAGGCAGTAATTTTCTGGGAAGACTTATCTGGTGTGACTTGTTCCGACCACCTCGTTCATACCAGAAATACAAATTCAATCTTCCTTTCAGTGAGCCTTTCCTTTTCGCGATTTTAAAATTCAAGAACCAGCCATGCAGCTTCTGTAGAACCCACTTCTCAGAATCAATATTAACGTACAAGGATAATGTCATTCAAAGAATGAGAAGAGAGTAATTTGATACTCATCCCACTCCCCAGTTTACGTTTTCTTAATACGACCGTTTATGAAAATAAGGTGTTCGCACAAATCCTTATCGACCGCGGTTAGCCATCGCCACCGTTTTCAGCGCCTACCCATTGATTATCTCCTCCTCTCTATATAATCCTGCAGGTGGTGGCCTCTTCCAACTTCGAATACATACAGGCTTGTAAGTCTTCACTCAAGATGGCGAAAGTTCGTAACATAAGAAATAAGAAATAAAAAAACACATTCGTAAGGTGTACCTCGTCTACAAGAGGGACAAATCAATCGATTCGGATTCAAGCTTCTTTTTCAACTTTCTTTTGCCTCCCTTTTCCATTATTTTTCTCTTGCATCTTTGCTTTTTTTCTTTTTATCTTTCCCTGTTATTCTCTCAAGATCTTCTTTGTGCTCCTTTCTCTGCTCATCCGAAATTGCGTCACGCTGCTCCATCGCTCTAACAAGGTGCAGTTTTTACGGGTTCGCAACATAATTGGCCTCTCATTTGCATAGATTCGCGGGCCGACGAAAGCGAACATAGTCGCGAGTGCGCTTGCGCTTTAAGAACTCGAGGAATGCCCATGCGGCCTCATTAGTGGCAAGAGTGTGATGCTCCTGTTGTTTCTCACCGATTTTTATAGTCTAAAGAGACTAAAGAGTCCCAAGCACCTCATGGCATTGATATGTAGATCTCCTTTCGCAAAAATAATTAAATCCTTGACACAGTATAATTCAACTTTATTTTACTTATTTACCTATTTTGATGAAGGATTTTTTCATTATTCTTCAACTTCTACACTAATGGCAATTATCTATCAATTATACATTGCATGAAATCACCCAGCAGGTGGAAATTGTAGTAGCACGCCGCCAGTAGTCTGGACTTTGGATGGTACTGAGCCAGTACCTTTCATTATAGTGTTTCCAGTACTGGTTCAGTACAGTAAGAGGTATTAGCTGAGTACCGTTCACACTACTGGTATGCCACAAGTGGTTGTTCAGTTGCCTATACCAGTTATTTGGCAGTAATGTGCTAGTAATCATTACATAACACACCATCGTTTCCATGTGAAAATTTTATAGTGGCCCATGTGCGAATTGACCGTCGGTCCACGGTCGGGCCAACCGTCGGACGGTCGGTCCAAGCTTGTGCGCCACTGGTCGGGCCAACCAACTAAATGATAACGGTCCGACATTTGGTCCTATATATGGGCCATCTATTAGAATGATGTCGGCCCAACCTTGCACAAAATTGTGGGGCCGACTTTGATTTTTGAAGGTTCGTACTAAACAGGTGGAAATACACAAAATAGGTATTCAAAAAATAAATAATAATTGATGGCGAGTATTTTGACTATCAATGCAATGTTAATGGTCCTGCTCAGAATGAATACATATATTAGATTTTTAAACACCATATCGTGGGTGTGGTGAGCCCACACTTGTAGTTATTTACTACAAGAAACTATCCACCTAGAAACACTACCCGAATCGGGCAGTGTCACGCCTAACCCGGAAGGGAAATGGGTTAATGGTATACATTCATACAAACATATTACAAATAAAATTTCTAACACTACGGGGTTTCGAACCTACATCTATACCTGAATCTATCGCCTGACAGTCGGGAGTCTTGTCCATTACTCTATAGTCTATACCTACAGAATTGAAAATCAATTAAAAAACCAACCTCATAAGC
This sequence comes from Andricus quercusramuli, assembly GCA_932178445.1. NCBI lineage: Eukaryota > Metazoa > Arthropoda > Insecta > Hymenoptera > Cynipidae > Andricus > Andricus quercusramuli. The sequence goes on from CAKNXH010002449.1 coordinate 338,305, forward strand.
CACAGCTCAAAGCAGTTGAAAAGAAATAATTTTTCAACACTTTTTTCTCATTAATTTTTTTATTATTATGCGACATCATGTAGATGTAAAATAAATTTTAACTGTTAACGGGAATATAAATGAAATAATTTTTAAATAAATAGCTTAAACCGATTACAACAAATTCTTCTCGACATTTTTGTTTTAATTTTTTTCAACAAATTTTTTTTCAAAAATATTTCTCCAGACAATTTTTTTTTCTAACAATTTTGTTTCAAAAATGTCTTATCAAAATTTTTGTTATGAACAATTTTTCTTCAAACATTTTTCATACAACTTTTTTTCAAACCTTTTTTTTGGCGCCCACTTTGACTAATTTTTCTTCGTGTAATATTTTGTTTTTTCTGCGTTTTAGGCCATTTCACAACCTTTTATAATGCCATAAAATGTCATTTTTAATGACCATTTGAAATTTGCATCGACGGAACTTAGAAATTTTATCACGCACTGCGACAATTTTTTTTAAACTTTCTTCTAACGTTTTGCTTTTCAGGCATTTCAGACTATTTTAAAACGATTAAGAATTATATCAAATGTCAATTTTCCGGAACATTTACAATTTATCATAAAGATGGAGCTTTGAATTTTTTGTCTTGAAAAAAAAGGAAGTGTCTATGGGTACCGTAATTTCGGTACGAATATGAGTATGTCTACATACAAATTCAGCTACTCAGACCCAAAATTCGGTCGTTTTAGAATAATGAACCCTAGTATATCCGACGGCCGGCCCATATTTGGGCCGAGGTTTGACCGACCGTCGGGTGCATCATGATAACTTGTACAAGCCAATGTTATGCCGATGGTCGGGCCATCTCTTGCGCAGAGTCGGACCGACCGTACTTTCACGGTCTTTTTGAAACAACGAACCAGAGTTTATCCAGTGGTCTGCTCATATTCGGGCCAAAGTTTGACCGACCGTCAGGTGCATCAAGGTGCCTTGTGGCTAACCGACTGCTGTATCCAGAGTCGGACCGACAACATTCTTGCGACCGTACCGACCAATCTACCACAGTGCATCCGATGGTCGGCTCAAAGTTGGGCCAGAATTGGGCCGACGGTCGGCAGCAGTAAGATTATTTACACTGGATAATATTACACCGATGGCCGGGCCAACTATCGCCGAGAGTCGGGCCGACCGTAGTGTTATGGTTATTCAGAGCCAATTTGCCAAAGCCTTAACGACCATCGACCCAATCTTGGGCCAGGGTTGGACTGAGGGTAGGCAGCAGAAAGATTACTTACACTGGATAATATTACGCCGATGGTCGGGTCAACTATCGCCCAGAGTCGGGCCGACCGTAATGTTATGGTTATTTAGAGCCAATTTGCCAAAGCCTAAACGATCGTCGACCAAACCTTGGGCCACAGTTGGGCCGACGTTCGGGTGAATTTTGGAAGCCAATTTCGGCTTCTAACGTTGGCCCAACTAAGGTAGCTTCGGCCTACTATAGTTGGGCCAACCTTGGTGAGAAAAATTCAGTTGCCAAAGCTGGCCCGACCTTAGGCCGACCGTCAACTCTGGCTGCCAACCCAAATTCGCAACGGGGGGTCAATATCCAATGGAAGGCTTCATCTGGCTGGAGCATGTCTTGATCGCCCATTTAGATCGCCGAGCATGGCCCTGGCTTGACCTTAGCTTATTATCGATATTTAGCCATTTTAGTATTGTCAGGTTTTCTTTTTGTTTCTGTAATTGAAATTAGAAATTGAACTGAATTTTGTGTTCTGACCTTACGGTTCCGTACTCGTCTTTGGAATTGGTCAGTGCAAAGAGTACAAATAGTCCAAGATCCCACTGCATTTTTTGTCAGGTGTTAAGCCAGCAGGATAAAACTTGCTGCACATGACACCTTAGACATAACGATCAAGGAAAGGCCTTCCTGCCAGCGCCCAGTCGGTCAAAGGTGCGAAAAAAATGAATTCTTAGAGATTGATTTTTTCAATATTCACCTGTCGTGAGCCAGCACAATGTAATCTATATCATATTGTAGAGGGCAATTAGTGCTCTCGGGAAATGTATTCCTGCCACCCCCCACTAGGTCAAAAACCCTCGGCACGGTGGCCTAAAGGGGGCGTTTAAACTTAACTAAGTATATACGTTGACAAGCACGATAAAAACCGTAAATGAAAGCTCTAAGCCCTCTGTAGAGGAAAAACTTGTCCTGCCAGGGTTCAAGAGTACTGAAATAGGTGGCACGGTCATTTTTTCGCGAAATTTATTGGCTTCGGCTGCAATATTCTTCACTTGTCATGACGAAAAGAATCATTCAAAAAGTTTGCAATAATATTAACGATTAAGAGCATGTTAAAACATGCAATGTTATAATAATAAAGAAAAAGTATCTTAAATTTTGATAATTTCAAAGGAATGTTCCTACGAGTTCTATTGAGGTAAGTGTTAGTGTGATGTCACAGCAGGATAAATAAATCAGACTAATAAATCGTGGAACTCTTTAAAAACTGTAAGAGGATCCATTACGATACCTTCGTAAGAATAACATACGGCTGTGAGCGCACAGTAGCAGTCACATAAATGGGACTCGAAGGATTTTCCTAAATCTCATTCCGAAACAAAACTTGACATTTTTGTCTTCGGCATGAGCTATTTTTTGAAAATTAAAAGTAAAATAATTATTTCAATGAATTTAAAATCCTTTCAATTAATTATTTTGATACATTTAAAATCTTTTCAATTAATTATTTTAGTAAATTTAAAATTATCTCCCAAAATTAGTTTTCAAATAAGTTTTCCAAACATTTTTTTCGGAAATTTTTTTTGTCATGAATTTATTTCAAAAATTTTTTTCGAAAATTTGTTGTCAATAATTTTCTTCAGAATTTTTTGTTTTTTCGAGCAAACCATTTTTTTCACAATTTTATTCGAAAATTTTGGAAAGAAATAAATGTTCGAATAAAATTGTTGAAAAAAATTGTTTGAAAAAATTTGTCTACAGAAAAAATGTTGGAAATACTTTTTCGAAAACAAATGTTGCGATATGATTTTTAATTTATCAAAATAATGAATTGAAAGGATTTGAAATTAATTGAAATAATTAATTTAGATTTTTTTTAAATAGCTCATTCCGAACACAAAAATGTCATGTTTGCAGGCCCAAATATATATAATTGAAAAAAAATGAACAACCACCGCAGGGTCCCACTGAGAGCAACTGCCATCTAAAAAATGTCAATATCCCCCAGTAGAACTGCGGTAAACACACCTATGGCCACGTCTCACAACCGTGAGATGAGTGGTCACAGGGCACGACGAAATCACAAAGACAGGCCGGCGAAACCCTCGTGTATCTTAAGGACACGAAGCGACCCAAGGACGACAACTTTCTGCATCCATCTCACAAGTGCCTTGGCATATTTTTGAAACGCGGGTATGGCTTTAAGGTTACGAACCAGTGATAGTTTCGCACCTCCGAGAGCTCCTATCACAAGGACAATTACTCGCACCGAATATTTTGGGTACAGACGTTGCAGCTCTCTTTTAAGGTCTTGATACCTCTCCTCTTTTTTTCTCCTTTGCTGTGATGCTCTATTCGGACGCAACCGAGAATTCGATCATGAATATAGTTCGTTTCTCGAAGTCTTGGAGAACAATGTCAGGCCTCGAGTGCGCAACGGAGATTGCTGCCCGAAAATCGTAGTTCCAGAAAATTTGGCACTTCTCGTTTCAGAAAATTGATTCTATATCCCTTGGAGCGTTCGGCAGGGCAGGGTCGCGACCAACACCGTAAGAGCGACAAAGATGGTAATAAAGTACTGTTAGGGCCGCATTATGTCTATGGGCCCGGGAAAAATATTTGGTCTTGATTTTGTCTTGAATGTCTTCAATATGTCTTTAGGACCATGATGTCTGGTTCCGTCTCACTAGCTAGACATTGGAGATATACAGACTTTGCGTGCATTTATGACAGTTGACTGTACCAAGACAAGACCAGGTTGACTTGTTTCAAGACAAGAAGTGTAAGTCCTGATAAATATACCGAATTGTTCTTAAAGAAAATCATATTGCCAATTTGTGGCTTTAACATTTGCCAGGGTCAAAAGTAAAGAAGTATTAGTTTGTAAATTTTATTGTCCATTATACTCCGACCTCTGTAAACTATGGACCCCACCGGCAGGGCCTGCCATTTCCAGGAATCAGGTAGCTAGGTGAGGACCAAGCAGTTGACATCTGCTGAGGATTAAAATTTTACAACCGATAAAACTTGTAATTTTGTAATAAATAACTTTTAAACAAGAAATTCGGAACCTGTCTGTCTCAACAACTGCAGGCTTATAAAGTTTTCTATGAAGATATCAAAACTGTAATTTTATAGAAGTATCTAGTGCACTGTTGGAGATACGAAAAAATGGACAACATTCTTAGATTCGCCATCCAAACAACATAATCATTGCAGATAAATGAAATTATTAACACCTAAACAATAAATACTATGGAGATAAATAATATAAACATTCTATCAAGTTTAAAGCGGATTAGCCTTAAGACATCAAAAACAAGTATGTTTCCGTCTCACGAGCTAGACGTACAGAGTGACTTGGAATTGTCTTGGATTGGTCTTTACGCAAGACAAAATCGAGACCAAATATTTTTACCCGGGGGTATATATACGTCGTTCCTGCGTGGGACGGACATCCTGATAGAATGTGTTCTAAGTGCTCAGCGTGTGCATGACACGCTCTGCACCTATCACTGGGAACTTCTTGACATAATATGCGCTCACGGTATGGTAAGGTGGAAATAACACCGTCCTGGCATCCGAAAGTAAAACCCTCTGTAACTGAATTGAGTCATGATGATTTGAGGAAAGCAAAGGATTGCTCCTCCGACAAGGACTGTTTTTCTACATTTCTGTGAAAGTTGCTGTGCATATGCTTGTCGAGTAGCTGTTGGTGAAATTTTCCAACCTCTGCTTTCTTTACTTCGGTATTTAGACGTGTAGCATTTAGATGAAGTAATGCACTTTCCTCACTTCTAATGTTAAAATTCAGGCCAAGGGTCTCGGCCGCTTGCTCGCTTTGTGAAAGAACGCTCCTTCGCCAATTATCTCGTGGTTTCTGACCATCTTTAAGAGAGGATCCCTGCCATTCGCAACGATGTAAGCTGTACTTAGAACAATTCGGTTATGAAGACACTGGAGATTCAAAAGTCCACGTCCTTCTTGACGGCGTGAAATGTACAATCGCAGAACTGAGGAATTGATATGCAAGCTTTTGTGCATATGCATGATCTTACATGTGGTGACATCAAGGGCCTTGAACTCGTTCTTCGTCCATTGAACCACCCCAAACGAGTAGAGTAGAACCGGGACGGCAAGAATGTTAGTCGCAAATACCTTGTTCAACGCCGACAGATTGGAAGACCAAATCTGTCGAAGAAGATGCTTGTATCTGCTTCGGAGAGACTCCTTCACTGATGTTACGTCCTGAATGCGGCTTTGAGGCACGCCCAGGTATGTATAGGTCTCTCCAGTATTAAGATGTCTAATAAAATATATATATATATATATATATATATACAGTTTTTATTTCATATACAGGTTTTCGGTTTCGATTCCTTTGGAATAGAACCGAAGGGCCTATGACAAAGCCACCGAACGCGTCCTCGGGTTACGGATAGAGGGTCCCTGTACCAAGGGTTTCTGCTGAATATGGTTACAATAATTAATAAGCAGTCGAGGAAAATTGTCCAGGGATGGTCCCGAAGGGATAACCCCTAAGCGAAGACCTTACAACCGTGCCGAAAGCTGAATGACACCTGGGTGAGGTGTCTCAAACGGTGGCCTGAGATACCGAGCGACCTCTCAGAGTACCAGCCTCATCCTTGCACGCGGGGCTCTACAAGGATGGACGGACCCTTCCCCTAGCTGCTCGTGGGAACAACAATGAAACCACCAAAACACCAAAATGTTGTAGATGCGGTTCAAAACAATCGAACGCGCAGAGCACCCGACAATGGGTCGGCAAACAATGTCGATCACCCTAGAGTTCGGGTTGCTGAGAATAATTTAGATGGAAACACGACGACGAACCGGCGAAACGCCCACATTGAGTGAACGAATCAACTTCGGAATGGCGTGCTAGACTGCTACGATGCCAGCATTATGCTGCGAGAGCTTTAGCTGATTCAAGTCGAAGGCTAAAACCGGCGATAGATCAAAAGACCAAAACACGCTTGCATCAACTGAACAAGCAAATTGGATGGGCAAGACAGAATGCGTCCCGTGTTCAATGTGTGATTGACTACATAACTTCTGGTAGACCGTTTACGGAAAGGGTTCGAAAGTTCGCTCAAGAACTAAGGATCTTGAATCACACACTAAACAAGTCAAAGCTGCTGAGAATCAAGCAGCATATTGTTGACAAAATACGGCTGTTATCTAACGCGAGGAGGAGAATAGAGAAGAGGGAGATGGATCAGGGAGACTCATCAGTTTCTCGCTGACCCATCGCGCCTCTTCAGCGATCTCCCTGTTTCTGTGAAAATCCACCCAAGTCCAAGGGGGTAGAGACTTTTTGGAGAGAGGTGTACAAGATCCCGAAAACACTAGAGTTGAAAGAAGATACTGACAATATCATCCGCTTCAAGGAGTTTTGCGACAACCTCATAAAATCTGAGCAGGAATGTCCATCAGTCACTGCCGAAAAGGTGAAAAAAGCACTTAGAGGCACGCAGAACTTTTCCGCTGCTGGACCAGATTGTATCAAGAACTTTTGGTGGAAGAAGGTTACTTTCATACACCAACATTTGGCCCACAAATTCACCTAAAGTCTGAGACGCCTATTCCACAGTGGCTGTTGTTAGGACGCATTATATTCCTGCCGAAAAAAGGCAATTTGTCCAACCCAGAGAATAAGAGGCCAATAACTTGTTTAAACACACTGTATAAGATCTTTACAGCTGTCCTAAACAACAGGAGTGTTCGACGAATTGAGCCTGTATGGCTAGAGATGTACGAACAACGTGGCCTGGATTGACTACCGAAAAAGGTTTCGATTCAACCTCTCATAGACTTATCATCTGTCTGTTGGAAAGCTTGAAGGTACATCCACACATAGTGAGATGCATAGAAAAATTGAAGCCTCTTTGGTAAACTAGATTTACTATCTCATCTAGGAATTATCGTCTGACAACGAACAAGGTCACCTTCCAGAGGGGCGTCTTTCAAGGTGATACCATGAGCCCCTCGCTTTTTTGCATCACACTTCTGCCTCTATCTCTCGCACTACGAAATTCTCCTGGATACCTCTGTGGCGATACTAATAAGCGCGAGCATAAGGTCACTCATGTATTTTAAATGGATGATCTGAAGATCTATGCCGCTGGTAAAAGCAAACTTCAATCTGCTATGAATATCGTCAAGAACTACACAAGAGAGATTGGGATGGACTTTGGTTTGGATAAGTGTGCCAAAATTCATCTAAAGAAAGGGAAGATTACTGGCGTTCCCAAGGACCCCGAGCTTGTGGATATAAGTATTATTAGACATCTTAATACTGGAGAGACCTATACATACGTGGACGTGCCTCAAAGCCGCATTCAGGACGTCACATCAGTGAAGGAGTCTCTCCAAAGCAGATACAAGCATCTTCTTCGACAGATTTAGTCTTACAATCTGTCGGCGTTGAACAAGGTATCTGCGACTAACATCCTTGCCGTCCCGGTTCTACTATACTCGTTTGGGGTGGTTCAATGGACGAAGAACAAGCTTAAGGCCCTTGATGTTACCACACGTAAGATCATGCATATGCATAAAAGCTTGCATATCAATATCAATCAAAAGTAGAGCTTACATAGTTGCTAATGGCAGAGATCATCTCCTAAAATTGGACAGGAATCACGAGATGATTGGCGAAGGAGCGTTCCTTTACAAAGCCGCGGAGCAAGCGGCCGAGACCCTTGGCCTGAATTTTAACATCAGAAGTGAGGAAAGTGCATGACTCCATCTAGATGCTTCACGTCTAAAAGCCGAAGTAAAGAAAGCAGAGATTGGAAAATTTCATCAATAGCTACTCGACAAGCATATGCACGGAAACTTTCACAGAAATGTAGAAAAACAGACCTTGTCGAAGGAGCAAACTTTTGCTTTCCTCAAATCATCAGGGCTCAATTCAGGTGCAGAAGGTTTCATTTTTGCATGCCAGGACGGTGTCATTTCCACCTTAGCATACCGTGCCCGCATTTTATGTCAAGAAGTTCCTAGTGATAGGTGCAGAGCGTGTCATGCACACGCTGAGTACCTAGAACGCTGAGTACCTAGTGGGTGTCCGACCCACGCAGGAACGACATATATCCATAGACATAATGCAGCCCTAAGAGTACTTTATGACCATCCTTGTCGCTCTTACAGTGTTGGTCGCGACCCTGCCTTGCCGTTGCTCACTCGAAACCTGACATTGTTCTCCACGACTTCGAGAAACGAACTATATTCGTGATCGAATTCTCGGCTCCGTAGGAATAGAACATCACTGCAAAGGAGAAAGAAAAAAAAAGAGGTATCAAGTCCTTAAAAGATAGCTGCAACGACTGTACCCAAAATATTCGGTGCGAATAATTGTCCTTGTGATTGGTGCTCTCGGAGGCGCGAAACTATCACTGGTTCGGAATCTTGAAGCCATACCCGCGTGCCAAAAATATGCCAAGGCACTTGCGAGATGGATGCAGAAAGCTGTCATCCCTGGGTTGCTTCGTGTCCTCAAGACACACGAGGGCTTCGCCGGCCTGTCGTTATGATTTCGTCGTGCCCTGTGACCACCCATCTCACGGATGTGAGACGTGGCCATAGGTGTATTTTACCGCGGTTCTACTGGGGTCTATTGGCATTTTCTTTTTAGATGGCAGTTGCTCTTAGTGGGACCCTGCGGTGATTGTTTAACTTTTTTTTAAATTATATATATATATATTTTCGCCGGATCATCGTATTGAGTTCGCGCAGACTGTAACCACCCATCTCACGGTCGTGAGACGTGGTTACAGCTGAAATTTTACCGCGATTTCGC
>CAKNXH010002449.1:357642-381913 GCA_932178445.1 Andricus quercusramuli
AGAAGACGGTCGCCTATTTCCTCACTTTGCTGTGACAACGACCAATATAATACTTACTGATCCCTTTGCTATAAAGTATAGATGCTACATACCAGACAGCGCCGCCGTTGTCTGCATCGTGAAATAGTTATATACATTGGCTCCTAATTTGGTTTCGAGAAACCCTATATAGTCTTTACATTTCTACCTGGACACTTGAGATAAACGCGCAAGCAAGCAAATATACCTGCTTCATTTTTGCACTTGAGACGTCAATATGCTAGTATTCCCACCCAGGTAAAAATATTTTGTCTTGATTTTGTCTTGAATGTCTTCAATATGTCTTCAGGACCATGATGTCTGGTTCCGTCTCACCAGCTAGACATTGGAGATATACAGACTTTGCTTGCATTTATGACTGTTGAATGAGCCAAGACAAGGCCAGGTTGACTTGTTTCAAGACAAGAAGTGTAAGTCCTGATAAACATAACGAATTGCTCTTAAAGAAAATTATATTGCCAGTTTGTGGCTTTGACATTTGCCAGGGTCAAAAGTAAAGAAGTTTTAGTTTGTAAATTTTATTGTTCATTATACTCCGACCTCTATAAACTATGGACCCCACCGGCAGGGCCTGCCATTTCCAGGAATCAGGTAGCTAGGTGAGGACCAAGCAGTTGACATCTGCTGAGGATTAAAATTTTACAACCGATAAAACTTGTAATTTTGTAATAAATAATTTTTAAATGAGAAATTCGGAACCTGTCTTGTCTCAACAACTGCAGGCATATAAAATTTTTGATGAAAAGATTAAAACTGTCATTTTCTAGAAGTATCTAGTGAACTGTTGGAGATAGGAAAAAATGAACAACATTTTTAGATTCGCCATCCAAACAACATAACTATTGCAGATAAATGAAATTATTAATACCTAAACAATAAATACCATGAAGATAAACAATGTAAACATTCTATAAAGTTTGAAGCGGATTAGTGATGACCCTCAGAGGCCTCGGCCTCAAGACATAAATTTTTGTCTTCAAGTCAAAAATATTCGTCCTAAGACATCAAGAATAGTATGGTTCCGTCTCACGAGCTAGACATACAGAATGACTTGGAATTGTCTTGGATTGGTCTTTACCCAAGACAAAATCTAGACCAAATATTTTTACCCGGGCATTTACGTCTTAACCCGGGAGGGCGAGTTCAAGACCCATATTACTCATCAGAGAATATCCAAATCCAAACCGTTTGCATTTTATTTTGCACTTGTTCTTCATCACGAACCAAACCACGAAATCGTCTGATGTAGGTACCATTGAATTAAATGATGATCTTTTAGCATTACACGACATGATACCTACGGATGAGGCATGCACAGAAAGTTCAAGATTTATTTTACAAAAGAACTTATTCTTGGTGTTTCCGAAAGTAGTAATAGCTTACAGAATTATGTTGACTATACCAGTGTCTGTTGCTACAGCAGAAAGATCATTTTCAAAGTTAAAATTGCTCAAACCTTATTTAAGATCATCAATGAGGGAAAATCGACTTTCAAATTTTGCGATTATATTATATCTGTATATTATAGATACACATATATAATTTAAAAAAAAAATTTAAACAACCACCGCAGGGTACCACTAAGAGCAACTGCCATCTACACAAAAAATGTCAATAGCCCCCAGTAGAACCGCGGTAAAATACACCTATGGCCACGTCTCACATCCGTGAGATGGGTGGTCACAGGGCACGACAAAATCACAACGACAGGCCGGCGAAACCCTCGTGTGTCTTGAGGACACGAAGCGACCCAAGGATGACAGCTTTCTGCATCCATCTCGCAAGTGCCTTGGCATATTTTTGGCACGCAGGTATGGCTTTAAGGTTACGAACCAGTGATAATTTAGCACCTCCGAGACCACCTATTACAAGGACAATTACTCGTACCGAATATTTTGGGTACAGTCGTTGCAGCTCTCTTTTAAGGTCCTGATACCTCTCCTCTTTTTCTTTCTCCTTTGCAGTGATGTTGTATTCGGATGGAGCCGAGAATTCGATCACGAATATAGTTCGTTTCTCGAAGTCTTGGAGAACAATGTCAGGCCTCGACTGCGCAACGGAGACTGCTGCCCGAAAATCGTAGTTCCAGAAAATCTTACACTTCTCGTTTCGGACAATTGACTCTATATCCCTTGGAGCGTTCGGCAGGGCAGGGTCGCGACTAACACCGTAAGAGCGACAAAGGTGGTAATAAAGTACTCTTAGGGCCGCATTATGTCTATAGATATACGTTGTTCCTGCGTGGGTCGGACACCCCGATAGTATCTGTTCTAGGTACTCAACGTGTGCATGACACGCTCTGCACCTATCACTGGGAACTTCTTGACATAAAATGCGGGCGCGGTATGCTAAGGTGGAGATTACACCGTCCTGGCATGCGAAAATGAAGCCCTCTGTACCTGAATTGAGCCCTGATGATTTAAGGAAAGCAAAAGTTTGCTCCTTCGACAAGGACTGTTTTTCTACATTTCTGTGAAAGTTTCCGTGCATTTGCTTGTCGAGTAGCTCTTGGTGAAATGTTCCAACCTCTGGTTTCTTTACTTCGGCTTTTAGACGTGAAGCATCTAGATAGAGTAATGTACTTTCCTCACTTCTGATGTTAAAATTCAGGCCAAGGGTCTCGGTAGCTTGCTCCGCGGCTTTGTAAAGGAACGCTCCTATTCGTCAATCATCTCGTGGTTTCTGACCATCTTTCGGAGAGGATCTCTGCCATTCGCAACGATGTAAGCTGTACTTAAAACAATTCGGTTATGAAGACACTGGAGATTCAGAAATCCGCGTCGAAGTATATATATATATATATATATTATAGTTATATCGATTGAGCATGCATTACTTAAAATACTGCAAGGAAATTACCTAATAGAAAAGGGTGCAGAAATAAAAGCTAGACGAGCAAGCTTTTTATAAAAATATTTGTAAACATTTAAACGTTTGTGCAATAAAAGTTTTATAACAGAACTATAAATTACATTATTAACTTTTGATTTTTATTTATAAATAATTGAATCTCGAAGATGGGAGGACAAGGGCGGCATGGCAGTTCTGCGCCCGAGCGGCGCAAGGGTAGGAACGGTATAAAACGTAGACGCGTGCGCAGTATTACGCGGTCAGAAACAGACAGAGATATACTAATGTTTTTAGCGAGAATAACAAAATGGCGAAAATGTCAGATGAACTATACTCCCATCTTACATGAGCTTGGTTGCGTCGACTCGAAAAGGGAGATCATGCTCAATCCGTCACCAGCAGAACACGCTTCACATTTTCTGCGTCTCTATCCAAAAAAGTACAGTGTATGTCACGGAGGCCCACCTTTGGCCTTCACCTGCCACTCGTTTCGAAAACATTCCTCCTTGCTATGCAATATACTTGGTCTGTCTATCGGCTGCCAAGGAGAAGTATATCTGTCTATGATCCAAAAGGGACTTATCCGTCGATATATGCCATCCCTTGAACACTTCGCCAATACTCATCGAACAAAAGGTCAAATCAAATAGTAGTAGTTAAGAGGTAACCTAATGAAAACTCACCCCTGTGTTTGGTGGCCTTACTACTCCAAGTCGAATGATGTTCTTTAGTATCACATCCGATGAGCAATGGCCATTCTTCAACCCATCAGTAGGCCACCAGATTTCGCCATTCCTCAGAAGGTGGGTCAAATCTGTCTTGCCAGCAAGTCTCTAGAAAAGAACCTTGGTGATGCAATAATATTTCTTCTGACTTTCGCCTTTTAAGCCCAAGGTTCTTGTATTAAGGCCAAAGTCGTTCATCCCGTTATCAAACGTCTGCTTAAGATAGCAGACGCTCTTTCAGCGTGGTGGAGGTTTATCTGGATGAAATCCAGACTGGAAGGGGATCATCTACTATCGGCGCAAAAATTATAGGCACCTACCTTTAGAGCTTAACAACTCAGCCAAAAAAATGCTAGAGTAATAAGTAAATTTCGGGCACATTTAAGAAGAGTTAAGTTTAGAGAATTATTTCTTATACAAGAGTTAATGGGAAAAATTGAAAAAACTCACGAATATGAGGAAAACATTTGTGAACAAATTGCAGTTGACAAATTTGAGAAATAATAAAAAATTTTGCTAAAAATTAAAATAATGAACAACTATACTATCTTTTTTTTTTTTTTTTTTTTTTTTTTTTTGAAAGTTAGTGTTAGAAACAAGCGGGGGTGCATTTTTTTTGCTGCTGGTCAGGAGAGGCGTGAATGTCAGGGCAAGAGTTCAGAAGCACGGGTCAAAGAAAGGCACGAGCGTTAGAAACCAAAAACAAGAAGCCCCGCTGCTTTCTGGCACTTCCTTTCCAACAACAAATATGTCTAAAAATATCGCAATTTCCACCAAAAATAAGACAATCACAATTTTCTGGGAGATTTTAAATAATTCCAGAGCCTATCCGTTACAGTTTAGAATTTGAATCGCTTTAATATCTTCATTAGAACTGAAGATGGTATAGTTCTACATTATTGTAATTTCAAGCAAAAATTTTTATTATTTCTCGTCAGCTGCAATTTCTTCACAAATGTTTTCCTCATATTCATGAATTTTTTAAAAATATTTTCCCATTGCCTCTTGTATAAGAAATAAGGCTCTAAACTTAACTCTTCTTAAATGTGCCCAAAATTCCTTACTTTTTTTAACATTTTTCAGTCTGCAAAGCACAAAAAAATGTTTACATCAACGTCTTCAAGCTTATTCACGTGGAACACTTCCAGCTTCCAAATTACTATTAACATATTACTCTAGCTTTTTTTTTGCTGCGTTGCTAAGCTTTAAAGGCAGATCCCTATAATTTTTGCGCTGATAGTAGTGTCTATTATAGCTTCCAATTGTCTCTTCCACATCATCGGTAAACAGCTCCGGAGCTCGGTCTTCGGGTGTAGTTTTGGTTTTTGAGAGGATCTTCATGTCAATCCTCTTCAACCCATAATGCGGCCTGCAGTCGATCTTCTTGAGATTTTCGAAAACACCTGGCTCTGCAGTTATTGCAAGTTGGGTAGCTCGATTATCCACCCTGACCTCGATAACCTACAACCTTCCTGTTGTCAAGATCGAATTTTGGATTCGTATCCTCTCAAGTTCTGCTGCTGGTTTCCCGAATACACCAGGAATTTAAACCAACAGCTTTACTGGCTTTGGGAGGTCTTTCCCATGTAGAAAGTGCCCCATTTGTCCCCATTTCAATTAGGGTAGTAGTCAGCATCTCACTAGAACAACTGGACTAGTAAGTTCTTAACAGGACCCTTCAAGGCACTGCTAAAATTTTGTATTCCTTATAACTAGAAAAACTATGTGCCTCTAGTTAGGCCCTAATCTTGTATTTTGAGCCAGGCTTTAGATGATTCCTGATTTAGATAAAAGAACCAAAAAATTCTAGTCAGACACTGGTCGAGCATCAGTCAGCATACCCCAGATAAATTTCCTAAAGATGGTGCTGCAGTATATATGATGCAGTGCAATCTTCAGAAGTTTGTATGTTTCTAAATTAGTTTTTAGTAAACAGGCGAATGACTGCCTCAACAACACGTGACAGCAAACTAAAATTTATTTTCATCCGAAGCATCCGAGTGTTCAGCACTTATAAACATGTGTTTTTATTTAAAATAACACTACGTACATTTTTATTAAATATAGTTCAAGTAGTAGTTTTGTTAAATTCTATTTATTATATCTGCTGAATGTGATTTGTGAATACAACCAAAAAAATTTGGGTAATTTATTTTTTGACCTTTTACAATCACTTTGATTCAAATAAAGTTCAAATTTTTTGTTAATACGTGAAATATAAGAAAAACATTCAAATTTGTGCTGTGTATGTATACATATTTATATCGCAGCTGAATGATAAGCGTATACCGGAAAACAGAGAGGGTCTAGGCGGGCGGTTGAAGAGTATTCCTGTTGGGACCTCGCTAGAAGTTCTAGATAGTGCCTGGCTAAAACAGCGTTACAAAAGTAGCCTGGCCCTCCCTATTTTTCCCTATCAGCGCCCGACCAGAAACGGGGAAAACTAGCCGGGGCCCTTCCGAATTCCGATCGCAATTTCTACATGGGTTGCTATCGATCACTTTGATCTTACTTCCCGCCCAAGGTTGTAACCCGCGGCTTATTGATTTTCTTCCCTAATGCCAGTTCAGGTGACTTCGAAAGGCCTGGCTATAAGAGTTTGTTGAATCTCTCAGTCACACCTTCTTCTCCTTTCTGATTTCGTTCAGTGTGTTGCTATCAGAATGGGGCCTCTTTTGATTCCCCATTCAGTTTGTTATTGCGTCACTAACAATTTAACAAATATTTTAACGTTATATTAACGTTATTTAACAATTGGCGTCTCAACCTCTTCTTTGCAGCTCGCGAAAGTTTAACTTGCAGTAGTTTTAACGTTACGTTTAATCCGAGGTTGAATCCCTCGGCACCAATTTCGCCGGAGGAGGTTAGTTGCGCCAATCCCCCTCAGGTAGGTCGTGAGCCATGGGGTAATTGCGCCAAGACTCTTCTAGGGACGCATTAGGATGATTAGAAGTTCAAAGATGGAGGGTCTCTTTTTAGATAGACTGAGGTGTTAAATTAAGGAACGAAATACAGACTCTTATTAAGCAGAGAGAAAAATAATACAGGAATGTAACCACTTGACACCTTTAAGTAGTTATGGGTATGAGAATTTTGTTTAATTTTCAGGTTTGCATTACTCTTGTATACCATTAAGCCATTTCCCTTTCGGCGTAGGTAGTACTAGTGTACTACTAGTGTGGGCTTACCACACCCACTCTAATATTTATTAATCCATTATTTCTACTATGACATAACTTAATTTTTCTATATATATATAAAAATTATACATTTTCGAGATCCATTATTTAACGCAAATCTACTTCTCTCCTATAAATTCTCAAATTTAATTTAAAAGATATATCCGGCACTGTCTGGAAGTTTCCATTCAATTTACAAAGTCCTGGGTTTAAACTGAAAGCATTACATCTGAATATTCTACCGTTTTCCGCCTATTTCTCATTAGGATCCAGTGATCTGTATGCATATTATTTATCACACCAGTTCTCAGACACATTTCAAAATATGAAGTTGAGATTATTCGTTTTTCGAACAGATATGTAGACTTGGCGCAACTGATCCGTAGGATTAGAGAACCTTTTTTGATCTAGGGATTAGAGGCAGTGCAATTGGCGCAATTAAACATCGCCCAACATCGCACGTAGGTCCCTACCAGGTAGGGTAGGTAGTCCCTACCTCGCGTTTCGCCAGCGTTACTCCCAGACGGTTCCCCAAATATTCCGAAGTATGCCGTGAGCCTGCTTCGGTGGTTTCTATTTTCTTGGGAGAAGATGCTTTTTCCAGAGCGGTCGTTGCCGACACCCCCTGGGTGTTTTTTTTTTCAGATTTGGAAAATAGCACATTTTGTTCCCTCGAGCAGCTAGTGGAATATTTAGTTAATCTCTACAGAGACCGGCTTGTAGAGATAAGGCAATATTACTCTGAGAGACGGTCGCCCGGTATCCCAGAGACCCCGTTTTAAGATACCATTTCCCGGTACCATTCATCCTTCGGCACCGTAGTTCAGACCTTGGATTGGGGGGTTTTCCTTCGGAACCATCCCTCGACTATTATCCGTGACTGCTTATTTACGTTTGTAACCATATTCAGCAGACACCAGTGGTACAGAAATCCTCTTTGCGTAACCCAAGAAGCGTCCGATGGCCTATACTCAAAGATCATAGCCGGGATAGTAACTGTTGCGAGCAACAGAGAATTAGAAAGATGAGTACAATTTCAATCAGGAAGATATCCTCTTACACAAAGCTTTAAATTCTGCGCGAGATTTACAGCGGTACATTTTGAAATCGATAAATCTCATGAAAAAAGAGGGCGCCTAAAAGCGGAAGCCCAACCTGAAAGATTCCTAATTTGCCGGCATTTTGTTTGGCGGTAACTTATGTCTGCACGAAATGTGATATCAAATTGAAAGTTAAAGCCATTTTTATTTTTTTGAACAATACTTTTTTCATATTTTATCAAAATTTATCGGTACTCTTACAACAAGATAAACTAATTAGGCAATATAAAAAGTCAGTACAGTCGATTCGATTTAAAAAACATTTTGAAACAATTTTTAATTGTTTAAATGTAACTTTTTACTGGAATAAACCAGACGAATGAAAGTTTCTTCGAAATTTGTCAATAAATTTGACAGAATTCTGGTACATCCGGTAATTTTACCACTTATTCATGATTTTTGATACGTTGCGGTTTTTTTAAAACATTTTTTCGAGAAAATATAAGAAATGTACACCTTCTTTGAGTAACATGAACTAATTATGGATTGAACTTCAAATGAAAGATCAACACAAACGATCCACGTTATTGCTAATTGTTTAAGTAATTTTTAATTCTTGAAATGCAACTTTTGACTGAAATAATCCAGAGAAGTGTAGTGTTTTGCACATTCTTCAACAAATTACATTAGCTCCTCTTATGTTGAAACTTTGTATTACATTATTCATTGTTCGTGTTTATCTCTGGTTTAAATTACATAATTCCAGTTATTCAGAGAAGGTGTATTGTTTTGATACGCATGTTATAAAAAGTGTAAACATAAGAAAAGCTAATAAAATTTGTTGAAAAATTTATAAAAAACTGCACTTTTATACATTATTCAGGGCAATCGTTACTTTTCAACAATTAAAAATTATTTGAATAATTAATTTAAAGTGAATCTATCGTGTTGATCTTCGATTGAAGCCAATGACTTGATGTTACTTAGAGAAGGTGTACATTTTTTATATTTTGTGGGAATTTTTTCTTCAAGTAAATGGAAATTGTTTAAGCAATTTTGGATAAGTGGTGCAAAAATACCAGACACAACAGAATTCTTTCGAGTTCGTTGACAAGTTTGTAAAAAACTATATTCCTGCCTTATTCCAGTCAAAGTTAAATTCAAGCATTGAAAAATTGTTGAAAGAATTAACAAATTGAATCGAACGAAAAAAGTTCGTGTGAATTTTTTCGAGAACCTCACAAAATAAACCATTTCCCTAAACGAAATTCGAACTTCGCTTTTTTTGAACCACCCTATGGTAGATTTAATGTCTTCAATACAAAATATTTTACTCAACTCTTATGAGAAAATATTTTGTTTTATGAGAGATCAATTTTAAAATTCTGTTAGAAATAACGAACCATGCGTGCTAGTGTGTATCAATGAAAATATAAATTGAATGTGATAATAACATTTTAAATAATTTTTGTGTGTCAAGTCTATCATGAATTCATTATTCTTTACAGTTTCAAACTGCTCCAGCAAGAGTTTATTTTTGGATTCTGTTTTGGTCGATGCTAACTAGATGCGTGAAATCATTTTTTGTTATCGAAAGTAGTACGGCTTACTATTCGAAACTGTAACTATTACTCTTGCGCGGTGTCCGCCAGCTAACAGTGGAACAGTCGAGCTCGCATCTTCGGAGATTAAAACTGTAAGGAGGGCTTATTCAAACCGCGAGCCTTGCAACGTACTTTTTCCATGAAAAACTTGAATGAAAACATCAGTTCGCAATCCAGGAAAAAAATTAGATTATTGAAAAGAATAAATATACCAAACTTTAGAAGAATCAAGCGAACTTAATGTGGAGAATTTCCAGTTTTTATTTTATAATTCTAATAAAAGATGTGATTTCTCATCAAAATATTAGGGACTAAAATAGCCAGGGTTAAACATTACTTGTCACAGTCACGCAATAGGGTCTCTCAACCTGACATTAGAGAGGCTAGGACACTTGAGTGATACTTGAGGTGAGTGTGGAAGACCCTAATTATTCGAGTGTCCCTTGAGTAACGTATGCGTGTTTCTTATCTGTGAAAATGGATCTATATATAGCCGCTGAATTGTATATGAATATCGAATGCATACGTTTAATAAGAGGTTTAAACCTTCACACTGCACATCTCCAACAGAGGGGCTTTAATACAGAATAATAATTGAATGTGCTTTATTTCCGTCTAATTAGAATCAATATTAGGGCTCGAAGACTATTAGGTAATTAAACTTCAACTACAATAGAGATCTGAAAGAATGGCACAGAGAACATTAAAAAAATATAATACGCCTACACGGAAAAAGACTTAATATCTATGGAGTTAAAAATATATAGTTACGAATGAGGTAGATATAATATTTTCTTGATCTAAGAAAACATTTCTTGTCTTAAGAAAATGTACTAGATTGAAGAAACGTGATTTTCTTCATTCACGTACATTTTCTTAATTCAATGCACATTTTTTTCCGCGTGTACAGCTTTTCATCAATTTGAAATAATTATTAGTATAAAGTTAATACATATACGGAAAAAATAAAAGATGAAGTTTACATCGATCGAAGAAAATATATACGGATGAGAAAAATATTTGTGTAACAAAATGTTGTTTTGTTGGCTCAACAAAACTTTGCACTATGACAAGAAAAAGCTGGCTGCGCGAAGAGCACCAAATTTTATTTTTTTTTCTAAACCAAACATTCATCTCAGTGCAGAAATAATCTTTCTGGTTAAACTTTAGTCTTAAGTGCATGTGATACTTACCATGATACCTAATCAGTTTTTCCAAATATTTCTCCACAATAAAAAATGTTTTTTGCTGATACTTTGTGAAATAGTATAAAGAACATGATAACTTACGTCTGTGCTCTCCTGATTTTTTCAATATTGTTTCGTTTCATCTTGCTGTCACGGTGATAGTGACTACGTCAGGGCCTCTCCTATAACCCCCACGTAAAAATTGTAGTAGCATCTCAGTACTGGAAAAATCCGTGATGATAACTATAGGTTCTGTACTTGCCAATAACTGGAGCAATACCAGACCTGCTACTAAGCCGGTATCGTGTAATGAAAACGGTACTGAGTCAACTTTTATACAACTACAAACAAATTTTTAGAAATATAATGCCAACTTTGATACTTTTTAGAATAAAAAAAGATCTCGAAGCTTAATTATCTAAATGAAATATTCCAAAAGGAGCCTTGAGCATGAATAAATAAGGAAACCAATCGAGTGAGGTTTAATCAATTAAGTGAATATCCTTCAGAGTTTCACATATCACATTGAAACAACTCATTTCTTCGAGTGTATCATTCGCAAATGGTGCTTGAAATAGCCGTGTACTTACATGGCTCATTATATTTGTAATAAACGCGTCTGGCGTCACAGTTCGAGATCGGTGTGCTTGCAATTATCTGGATTGCGGTAATGTATGTGATTAAAAGAAGCTAATGAGCCACTATTAGAATAGGAAGTCCCTTTTTGCCTGCGGATCAGAGGCACTGCAGAAGCAGTCTGCAATACCACGCCATTTAAAGTAATATGCAATTTTCTTGCGTGGAGTAATTGCTTACACTGACTGTGGGTAATATACTTGAAAAAAATGTTTTATAATACCATGCGCAAAATTTGCACAAAAGAGCGCATCATTGAACCTCCACTTCAGAAAGATCGAGGTACACGCGACTCTAATTCACTAATCTCATTTCCTCTTTAATTTAATTTACAAAATCGTTTCCTTTCGGAATATTGTTTTTATTATTGCTATTATAACAGCACACTCAGAAAACGATTTAGTTAAATTAACAAAGATTTTGTTGGTTTAACCATACAATATGATTATTATATGGACATCAAAATATTTAGTTAACTGAACCTTTTTTGGTTGTTTTAATCAAATCTTCTGGTAGATGGAGTATTAAGTTGATTCAACTAAAGGTAGATAACTAATTTGTTGAATCAACTATAGTTATATATACAAATGTTATAACATTTGTTTATAATGCAACCCAAATTTATATCTATATCCTAGTAAACAGTTTTTTTCGGTTCAAAAAAAAATTTTTTCTGACTTTTTTTTTAGTGTATCATCCGAGTTCAGAGTAGATGATTTTCAAATCAACTGAGACATTCTTTTGCTTGTGATATTTTTCGTTCAAAATATATGATTATCACTATCCTGATTATTTTATGTAATGAGAGTGGTTGTGCAAGTATTACTGAATAAGTGTTGAAATTTGTTACAGGTCGCCTGCGACACCACGAGTGAACGTTTGGTCATGCGTTGTGTTTAATGGTACTGATTTGTTAGAATTTATCTTTTAAAGGACACACAATGTGTAAGCTTATTGTTTCATGAAAAATGTAGCTTCAAAGCCTTCATATACCTTCAATACCCCGATTCTTTTGACACATTTAAATTGTATTTTGTATTTAAAGAGAATTACAATAAACCAAATTCCGTAGAATCAGAAAGCTGGTTTCCCCTGATTCACATTGCACTCATTGAACTAAATTCAAATTTTCTCAAAACCACGCGTCAAGACTTCATGGCGCTCCACAGTGGGCTGGGAGACCACCGAAAGTGGCCAAAAGTCCAATTTTGTTTGAATTTAGATGAAACTTGGTATAAGGGGGTTTTCGAGGTCGCTGATTTCGAATTTGACGTCAAAATTAATAGATTCAAAATGGCGGATCCAATATGGCGCCTGAAATTTCTAAATTTTTACTTATTTATATAAAACTTGGTGTTAGGAGGTTTCTGAGGTCGCTGATTTCGAATTTGACATCAAAATTCATAAATTCAAAATGGCAGGTCCAATATGGCGCCTGAAATTTCTAAAATTGTACATATTCGTATGAAACTGGGTATGAGGGGGTTTCTGAGGTCGCTGAATTCGACTTCGACGTCAAAATTCATCAATTCAACATGGCGGATCCAATATCGTGCCTGAAATTTCTAAATGTTTACTTATTTATATGAAACTTGGTGTAAGGAGGTTTCTGAGGTCGCTGATTTCGAATTTGACGTCAAAATTCTTAAATTCAAAATGGAGGATCCAATATGGCGCCTAAAATTTCGAAATGTTTTTTTCATTTGTATTTTTATTTGTTTTCGTATTTTTACATGTTTGTATCCAACTTTGAAATGATTCCTCTTGCCTCTCATTGAATATCTCCGTCCACGTCAAACTTTTCTTCGTCGGTTAATTCGAGTTCGTCTGAGTAAAAATTTAGAAATGTCAGGCGCCATATTGGATCCGCAATTTTAAATGTATGAATTTTGACGTCAAATTCGAAATCAGAGACTTCAGAAACCCCCTCATACCCACTTTCATTTGAATATGTAAAATTTTAGAAATTTCAGGCGCCATATTGGATCCGCCATTCCGAATTTAGGAATTTTGATGTCAAATTCGAAATCAGCGACCTCAGAAACCTCCTTACACGAAGTTTCATATAAACAAGTAAAAATTTAGAAATTTCAGGCGCCATATTGGATCCGCTATTTTGTATTTATTAATTTTGACGTCGAATTCGAAATCAGCGACCTCTAAAACCCCCTTACACCAAGCTTCATATAAATCCAAACAAAATTTTGACTTTTGGCCACTCCCGGTGGTCTCCAGCCCACTGTGCAAGCTCAACTTCATGTACTAATATATTCGTCAAATGTCAATGGTGGCAGACGGTGGCAAATAACCTGATAGTAAACATTATAATGAACCTAAAAGCACTATAGAACTTTACATACCAGGTGTAACCTCGGGGAACTTTTGATTCCAAAAATGTCTATTGCTGTGAATTCCTTAAATGCATGAGTACAAAGTGAGAGGATTTAAAACCGAGCTAAAATTTGGATTTCTTTTCTATACCGTAATTATTTATGACCGCTCTAATAAGCAGCAATGATTGTAACATTTTGGTTCGTAACATCATGAACGAGTTTTTCAAAGATTTGGTTCAAAAAACAGTAACAGAAAAAAGACACATTTCTTCAATTCATAACACTCTAGAATTCAGAGGACTAGTTAAAATATCATAAAAATTGGTGAAAAGTTTCTTCAACTCATCTATATTATGAAAAATAATTCTTCCATTAATAACTGTGAAGTTGACTTTTGGCCACTTTTGGTGGTCTCTCAGCCCACTGTGCGCCCGTGGGTCATAGCCTACATTATAGCGTATTGCGGTTGAGCCAGCCCTGGACCTTCCGATTTTTTCGGTAAGCTCAAGACAATAAGAAATTCGGAAATTAATTCTTTATTATTGTTTCTCAGTCTCCCCCTCCTCCAAAAATGAAAAAATCTTTAATAATAAAAAAACACAAAATAAGGTCTTTGCCCTTCCCTGACCCTGACGGCCTGACAAATCAAGCTGAAAATTGAATTCTGGAGTGCCGAGGGTTCTGAAATCTTCAAGCGAGTTTCTTCCTTTAAGTTGCTATAGCCCATTTTCTACGTTTTAGAATTCAGATTAAAAATAAATACAATTTTAATAAAAGAATTCAACATCCACTAATTGAATTTCACCTTATATAATTAAAAAGTGTTGTAAATACAACAAGTGAGAAAGCAGGTTAATTTTGGATAAGGGGCCGTTCAAAAACAACGTCACATTTCCAGAGAAGGTGGCAGATTTTATGACGATTTGTGACGTAGAGGGGAAGTGGTTAACGCAAAATGTGACACAACATATGGAAAATATAATTATGTGAATGAGTACTTTTTCAAATGGTTGAAAAAATAAAAATTAGCTATTTTCTTTTACATGTAAAGAATCTCAATACAGACTTGACACTCTTTCCCCCAAATTTCCCTCTTGGACCCTTTTTTAACACTAGAAGTACCAGACAGTCTGTAAATCTCCGCAGCGGTTGCTTGCAGAGAGATGGCGTTTTGTGACTTTTAATTATTTATGAATAGGAGTATTTGACCATTTTTTGGAAATTTCGGATGCCCACTTTAAAAAAATCGAGTTTTTATAGTCTGTTACCGGCAGGGGTTTTTAGTTAAAAATTTAACTATTACATTTTTATTGAGAATTCATATTTTTCTGGTTGAAACTGATTGTTTAAAAGTTGAACATCTTTGTTAAAAAATCATTTTTGTTGTTAAATATACGTCATTCAATTAGAAATTGTATTATTTCATTAATAAGTAAACTACTTTCTTGAAAGTTTAATTATTTTGTAAAAAATTTAATATTGTGTTGATATTTTAGTTATTTAGTTAAAAGTTCTATTATTTAATTGAAAATTTGATTATTTTGTTCAAAAATCCACTATTTTCTTAAAAAGTAATCTTTTTTGTTCTAAAATTAAATTGCTTTGTTGAAAATTCGTCTTTTTGGATAAACAATTCGTCCACTTGGATTGGAAACTCATTTTTTTCGGTGGAAAATTTTGTGGTTTTTTCATTTCTTTCTTCAATTCATCTTTCTTAGAGAAAAATTCTACTGTTTTCTAAAAAATTCGTCATTTTGGCTTGTAGATTTAAATACTTGGTTAAGCAGCGTATGCAATTATTTTAGGTTGAAGTTGAACCTTTTTGGTTTAAAAATTCAACCATTTGGCTGAAAAATCATTTTTGCAGGTTTAAAATTCAACTGTTTGGTTAAGAATGAAACTTTTTTGTTGAAAATTCGTCCCTTTTTCTTGAAATAGTTCAACTATCGAAAATGGAGAATTCATCTTTGCATAGACTGAAAATTGTACTATATGGTTAATTCAACTTTTTTGTTAAAAAAGTAGATATTTTGTTAAAAATTCAACTATTTTTTTTAAAGTCATCTTTTTGTTTGAAAATTCAACTGCTTTGTTCAAAATTCGATCTTTTGGATTGAAAGTTCATCTTTTTTGTTTGAAAATTAAACTATTTTGTTGAAAATGCAATATTTTTCGACTTGAAATCTCAAGCTTTTTACATCAAATTCAAAATGGTATCTATCAATATCATTTAAAAGTATTCATTCTCAATGATTTCCCTATTTTCGAGTAAAATCGCATTATTTATCCTCTCTTGAGAGCATTTGAGGGAGTCTTTGCGACATCACCCTAAAGGAAGGAGAGGCGGGATGGAAAAAGGGTCAAAAATAGCGTGACGTACTTTTTTAATGGCCCCTCACTGTACATAAGTATCTATAAGAATCAGGCAATAATGAACACAGAAGGTTTGAATAAATTATATGAACTTGGGAAACAAAGCATTAGAGGATGATTTCCGAGAAGAACGGAAAAGATATCTCCTTAGATCTAGTAATGAATTCAGTAATAGTAAGTACTAAGGCAATCGTTAGAAGAGAATCGTAAAGAACGTCGAGGTCCGTTGCGAAGATGCTTTGAGTTCGTTCATAATGAAGAGGGCATGGAACGATTCGTTTTCACGACGGGAAGCGCGCCTCCTATCGGAATTACCATTGCGAGCGGTTCAGTTGGCCTTGTAAAATAAAAGCAAGTTGAATATCTACTCATTTCCCTCTCCGGCATCTTATCCCTTTTCCAGCGAGTCGGTCATTTGATTAACTTATTCATTCCGCCGCTAATTAAACGTGAACCGTAACACCTCCGAGCTGCAAGCCCAATCCTGGTTGCTGCAGAGAGAGATCCGATAAGACGTGGAAGCCAACCCGTTAATGAATGGAGCTCACTTGGGCTTTAAGAAAAAATACACGTGCAGATCCCATCGCGGACCCGCGCAACGAGATTCATCGTCCTACCGATCTTTGCCGCTCGACTGGAACTCGATCGAACGCGGATATCGCGAGGCGAATGCTCTGATAAAAAATACCGCACGATACAAGGACTGTTCTTTGTTCTCTGGTGGTGAATTAAGCGGGTTCACGATAATTGCGAAAATTCTATTTAGAATACGAATTCGAATTGTTTTTCAACTGCCCCATTTTTTTAAGTTATCTCTTTCGATCAGCTTTAAAATTTCAGGATTCGTTCACCTATTCAGTTGTAGTTGACCCGCAAATCTACAGACTTTTATTAACAACTCTTTCCAAAGTACAGGCAGTGGAATTTTCAGCCCTACAACGTTCGTACCAATACTTTAAAAAACGGTCCTATAACTTCAACTTCCTGTTTTATACAAATGATAATGTTAACCTTTTTTTATTTTTATAATCAAATTTCGAAGTAAAATGTTTATATATAGAAGAACAAAATGGAAAAAGTATACGAGATATACGGATCGATCGGAATGAATCTCTCGTCTCTCTCTCGCGCGCGTGCCTATCGACGAATTAACTATTTATTCAGATTCACCCAAAAAGGACTAAAATCAGTGAAGCAACTATATCTTTGAAGGTTCTCCAGTTATTGTACAAGTTTTTTAAAATTTCTTGAACTTCATATAAGCCAATAAGTGGATGAAAATTGTTTCCTCAAGATTAGCATCATTTAGTCATTTACTCTCTAATCAATTTGAACAAATAAATATTTGTCAAGTTGGATCTATGATCGGCGGTTGCAACATCATAATGTTGTTGTCACAATAAAGATCTTTCGATAGACCGTGAGGCTTCCCAATCATTATTCACCAAACATCTAACAGTAAATCTACGGAACTGTCACTCGCCGATTTTTATGAAAATTTGCAAGTTTGTTGAACTAGGGAAAATAACACAGGCCGACAAAATGTGTACCCAAAGACTGGACTGTGTGACCCCAAAGGATTGTGGTGTTCTAAAAATGAATCCGTTGTCTAAATTCTTCCTATACGTCAGGTTTTTGAGATATCCTAACCTAAATGAGCAAAAATGGCTATTTTTAACCATATTCGAGGCAATATAACGCGATCAGCAATTTTTTTTTCTAAAAACTGCTAACGCCATCGTTTAATACACATTTTTATTTTCCATTTCTGGATGATCAAAGATGGAAATAGAATATAAAAATGTGTACTAAACGATGGCGTTAGCAGTTTTTAGTCCCATAGTCCGGTCTGTGAGTACAAAAAAGATGTCATTTTTGTCGGCCTGTGTAATTGACAAGTATTTCTTTATATCGGCTGAGAAACAATTCTAAGGGTAGAAACTACCCCTCGTGTGTGACAAGGAGACGCCATATTGGATCCACCATCTTGAATTTCGTAGTAAGTAGTCTAAAAAAGACCAGTTTAAACTTTACTTATTCTCACGCTCTTTTCGATTGGAATCTCGACTCATTCATCGTGCATACCTTCTAATTATCAATAGTCACTGCAATTATTATAATCTACTAATTATCACTCATAGGTAGCATTTAAATAGCAAATCCTATTAAATATATCACTAAAAGTCTTTCTTACCTTTTTTGAAATTATTGTATGGTGCATTATTTCTAACTTGTCTGAACTAAAAAATTAATTTGGCTTGAACTTGGGCAAAATTTACAGTCCTATTAGATGTATATGGTTCACGGAAAAAATTTTTGCTCTTTTGACATATATTTACCGCGGTGGAGGGAGTGGGGCTTATCATGATCGTTATCATTTTTATTATTATTAGTTCATGGATGAATTCAGCTCAAAACTGATAAATAGCTCTATCGAGTATACGAAAGTGTTGAATATTGATGTGTAAATAACAAATAAAAATGTATTCATTTAGGAAAAATTCGAGCAAGTTGAGGAGATATTTAGAAGTTTTTTAAAAAATTTTTTAAGCTTTTCAGGATTTTGAAAGGTATTAAGATAATACAAATATTGTCTTAAGATTCCTGGAAAAGTTTCAAATGATTTTTATTTTGAAAAATTAATTGTAACAGAATATTTGAGAATATTTCAAAACAGACGCAAATTTTGATGAATAAATAAAAATTGAACAGTTATGAATTTGGAAAAAATTGATTTTTTAGTTAAAAAAATATAGTTTCAAGAGAATGTTTTAAAACATTTTAAAACAATTTTTGATGTATAAGTAGCAATTAAATAATTATCCATTCACAACAATTTAAAATTAAAATAATTTAACTTCTAATTTAAAAATATTGTAATTCTTCCATTTTTATTATTTCTAACTTGTATGTATGTATGTATGTATATTTAATCTCTCCCTTTTACGGGTTTGAGGGCCTCCGCTCCCTGTACATATCTTTACATTTCATCCTTAGTCTAACTTATTCGCTGCTTATATTCTAAATCTTCGCCTTACATGATAACAGTCATATTAATACTATTATTCTTAACTTTCTACAAATCTAAGTATGAGCGACCTTCCAGGGCTTCCGTTTTCTCTTACCATCAATTGCATTTTCAACGATTTAAAATTTACCATTTTTCTAGTGACTTTCCTTCACAGAGGATTACCCGTTTGGCTCTGCCCTGTTCCCTTACTTTCTCTTATTTCTTCCAGCTTTTTCATCCACATCACTCCCTGTCCATTACCATCCAAGATCCATCTCACACACTCATCCACACTCAACTGTCCATCTTCCTCTCCTGTACACCTCTCTAACACATGTGCCCATGACTCCACCTCGTATCCACATACTCTGCACAAATTATCCTCTTCATCCATCCAATATCTACAAGATCTCACTCCTTCCCCCATTCTAAACCGTACCACCCTATTCCATTTGTCTTCCTTTTTCATCTTTTGCAAATATTCTGGTTCCGTCAACCCTTTGACCATCATATACCATCTATTGTACTTCGAATCCATAATCTTTCTCCATCTCTCTTCTCCTTGTCTTACTAATAGCTCTAATTCTATGTTCTGCCAATCCAGAACCCCTTCCTGCATATCACAAACATTCCTCATTTTTGTCCTTTCTTCCTCCCATTTCGAGTTTCCCAAATTTCCTCTCGTCTCCTTGTTCCGAAATTCGTCCAAGCATACTTGTGCTATCCTGCTCCCCTCCCCCCTTTTCAGTTTCTCTTCAAACCTCCAGGCTCTCTTAATTTGTCTAGTTACCATTTTTTCCCTTCCTAGTTCTTCCCTTATCATGTATCCTGGACAACTCCAACTGACCCCCATTACCCATCTCAGAAATCTCTCATGTATGCTTTCCACTTTCCTATGTTCCTTCCATCCCCAAACCTCCACTCCATAACACAACACCGCCCAAACCAACGCATCAAACAACCAAACCCTCATTCTCCAATCGTCCTTGAACCTTCTCTTTCCTATACCCCATACTTGGCCCATTACTTTACTCGCACTTTCGATTCTTTTCCTCACCTGCAAATCGTTTCCCCCTCCTGACTCAAACCAAAAACCTAGGTAACAGAACTCCTCCACAATTTCCACTGTTTGTCCGTTCATCTTCCAAACGTAACCTATTTTGGTCTTTTTATTTCTGAAGCACATCACCTTGGTCTTCCCTACGTTCACCGTCAGTTCTTTTGTTCCCACGTATTCTTCGAAAATTCTTATCATTAGGTTCATCCCCTTCTCATCGTCTGCTATTAGAACTACGTCGTCCGCGTATGCTAGGGAGTATAGTTTGCTATTACCCAGGATCGTCCCCCCTTTCCCTTTCTCCTTTAGCTTCTCCTCTAGGTCTGCCAGCAGCAAATTAAAAAGTAGTGGACTCAACGGGCACCCTTGCCTTAGACCTCTTCCTGTCCAGAAAACCTTCCCTTTTTCCCCGCGTATCTTCACCCTAATCCTGGTTTCAGTAAAAATTTCCTTTATCCTCTCCACCAGCCCTTCTTCTATTCCCCTCTCTTTCATTGCCTGCCATAGCACTTTTCTATTCACTGAGTCAAAAGCTGCTTTGAAATCTACAAACAAAGCGACTAATTTCCCTCTTTTTCTCCCTAAGTTTCTGTTAACCAAGTAGTTGAGTACGTAAATGTTGTCTATTGTCCCCATCCCTTTTCTAAATCCCGTCTGGTTGTGTGGGATACTTTGCTTCTCTTCTATCTGATTCTCTAACCTTTTTCTTAGAATTTCTGTGTATATTTTATAGCCCCCTTGCATGAGAGTGATCCCTCTGTACTCTTCTACCTTCTTACCCTCCCCTTTCTTAACAAGCGGTACTACCAGCCCTGTCATCCACTCCTCCGGCCACCCTTCTCCTTTCCAGACCTTGTTGCATATCCTCCACATCACTTCCCTAATCCCTTCTCCTCCATACTTTATCGCTTCGTTCTCCATACCATCCTCTCCTGTGGCCTTGTTTCTTTTCAGTCTATCTATCGCCTCATTTACTTCTTCTCTTGTTATTTCGTTCGCTTCCTCCGTTTCTCCCTGGACTGTCTTTCTATTTTCCCCTTTGATCTTATTTTGTTCTCCCCCTAACAGACCCTTAAAATAATCCGTCCATTCCTCCATTTCTATTTCTTCATTCACGCCCTTCCTTCCTCCTCTTTCCCTGTTTATCACATCCCAGACCCTACCTTCTTTGATTGCTTTTTCTACTTCTTCCTTGTATTTCTCCTTTCCCCTTTGCTTTTTCCCTTCCAGCATCTTCTCATGTTCTCTTTTTCTCCTGTTGTACTCCGCCTTCTCTATTTCTCCTTTCCTCCACTTTTTTACAGACTCTTTCATTCTCTCCTTACTCTCCCTGCATTCCTCGTCCCACCATCCTCTCTTTCCCTCTTCTCTTCCTTCTTTTGTACCTATCTAATTCTTCACCTTCTCAATCGACCCTTTCAACCTTTTAATTAACGAGTCTACCCCCTCCTCCTTTTCATATCTAATATTCTCCTTTTCCATCTTCTGTTCAAACACTTTTAATTTATCTACCCCCCAGACTCCCATTTTCGTGTCCCTTTCCCCCCCTCTTTCCTTTCTCCCTCTGCCACGCTTATGGACGCCACCTTTCAGTGTAGCTATTACTGGGAAGTGTTCTGACCCTATCTCATTCCCTACATTCATACTGCATATCATATTACTCATTCTTTCTTCTGCCAAGATGTAGTCTATGATTGTTTCTCCCTTACCTATAAATGTAATCTCTCCTTTCTCATCTCCTTTCATGTTGCCATTACATATAAACCATCCGGTTTCTCCTATTATGTCTAGTAACTTCCTCCCCTCCCGGTCTATCTCCCTATGTTTGGAGCTCCTCATATATGCCTCCTTTTCTTCATCCCAAATCCCTCCCCCTTGCTCGCCAGTCCAGGCATTTAAGTCACCTCCTATCAAAACCAATTCTTCCTTCTTTTCCTCCATCCACCTCCTTATTACTCTCCAACCTTCCTCTTCCCCTCTTCTTCTATATACACAAACCACCGCTATTTTGACTTTCCCTATTATAATCCTTCTTACCATTGTTCCCTCCTTTTCTTCTCTGTCCTGCTCTATTTTACCTTTTACTGCCCATTCTTTTCTCACCCCTGATACCATGCCGCCCATTCCTCTACCTTTAACGTGTTCCTTCCTTGCCTCTTGCATTGTCCACACATACCCTTTAGGTAACAACCTTTTCATCCCCTTCCAATCCTTCTCATCCGCCCAGGTTTCACTCATCATAATCACGTCCCACTTTTCTAACTCCCGCCAGAAACCTTCATTCTTGTTCTTCAAGCCTGACACATTCCAGAAAGCTATTTTCACTTTTTTCTCCTCCCTTCCCTCCTCTATCCTCCTTACTTTTCTTCCGCCTTGCTTTTTGGAAACCCCCCTGTTTGCTCTCTAGCCTCTTTTGAATCTTCCTTTCTTCTATCTTTCTCAATCCTTTTTCCCTTTTTCCTTATTTCTTCTACTTCCTCGTCCCAGACCCACTCCTCCCCATTTATCCATAGTCTGTCTCGCCCTATCCATACCATGCATCCCTTTTTCCTCTCTATCCATGCACTCTGTTCTATTTGCCATCTCCTTTTCCTCTCCCTCCAAGTCAAATCTTCTTCAATTCTCTCCCTTCTTCCTTTCAATAATTTTTTGTTCTCCATAATTTTCTTTTTCTCCTCCTCACTCCCTACTTTTACTACAAACATTCCTTCTTTTCCTTCCTTCGTCATTCCTAATCTCTTAACTCCTTCTACCCTTACCCGAATTCCAATATCTCTCAGCAGATTTTTGATTTCAATTTCCCCTGTTTCACTCTCTATTTTCAATCCCTTGACTACTATGTTATTTTTTCTCTTCGCCCTTTCTTCCCCTTCCAATCTTCTTTCGATCTCACTCAGTCTCTTCTTCATTCTTTCATTGTCATTTTGCACGTTATCACTCCCTTCTACTTTTTCCGCACTTTCTGTTCCCTTCCCCATATGCTCATTCCTAACTTCTAATTTGCTTACCCGTTCTTCCAGTTGTTTTATCTCCCTATTTGTCTGTTCGTCAATCTCTCTCTGTCTATTCTCTATGGCCTCTAGTTTACCCCATACCTTGTCTTTCTCCTCTTTCCAGAGTTTATCCCACTCTTCCCACTTTTCTCTTACTTTTCTCACTTCCCCCCTAACTTCTTTCCCCTGCCTATTCATATCTTCCAGACTCTTCCTTGTTTCCTCTCTAAACCCTTTTATGAGGGCCGCTAGCTTCTCAAACATCCCCCCATCCCCCCAATCTCTGTCTGGTGTTTTTCGTTTACTTTTCATTTTCTTGTTATCCTTGTCCCTTTCCGGATCATCTTCCCCTTCCTCTCTCTTCCTTTTATCTTCCCCTTCACTGCTAGTCACGTTCCCCTTTTTGTGCCATTCATCCAGACTCCTATTCGAGCCCGCTCTACCTAGCCTGTTGAGGCGCTGTAGGTTTGATGGTCTCCCGCGTTTCTGGCTCGTGCCTGAACCCCTTCTCTCCCTGGTCGGTGTCTCGAACGTCTCGTCATCGCTACTGTCAAATTCTCCCTTCTCCCCACTAACCACGCTCAAAACCTCGTCCGCTCTTGCTTCTTCCTCTCCCTGCTCTCTGGCGCCCGTTTGCGGGCTTCTTACCGTCGGCATCCCAGTATCCAACCTTACCCACTGTTCCACGACGCTACCCTCTCTTCACCTGCCTACCTCTTGCCCCCCTACCCGACAACCACCTTCTATACCTAACCTCAAAACAAAATTTGCACGTTTCAACTTTCCTTTCTCACAACTTATTTCCACCCTTTGCACACTTGCCTTCACTCACCCTTCTTCCTTTACACCTGCTCTCCGCACTCACTGCCCTTTCTGCACCCACACACGCTGATTCCCTTCACCAAAGCCAAAAAACGCAACACTTGACACAAAAGAGTTCTCTCACGATCGGTACCGAAAACGGAAGCCTTATTATTTCTAACTTAAAATTGCGTAGAATGATATCATTTTGAAAATTTACAAATTTGTTGATTTATTCTTTAATTTAAAGCATTAAAAATAATAGAGTATATTTATAATGAACCATAAAGCCCTTCTCTGGATCCACGCCTGGGGGTGAAAAGTGTTCAAAATAGCGTGACGCATAAGTTTTTGAACGCGGCCGCCATCCAATAGAACATTTGCCAGGGTTGAGGCAAATAGATTTTTTGGTTGTTTTCGCACTTCGTTTTTACATTACCTATA
>CAKNXH010002450.1:1630-41233 GCA_932178445.1 Andricus quercusramuli
CGCTGTATCTGCTTAGCTTGAGTCCAATATTCATGATTTTTCACGAGCTCTCGCGGTTTGCCAAGCTCTTGAAGTATACGGGCAAAGTGACTTCTTCCTGGAGGGTTAGCACTTTTTCTATACCTCAATGCATCATTAACGAGATCTGTAATGTTTGATTGTTCAATTCGTTTTCCGTCAATGATCACCGAGCCATATTTATCCCATTTTATTCTGTCGGCAAAGTCAGGCTTTGTTAGGTGATTGAGTAATAATGTACTTTTAGACCGAAAAGATTTAGGTACATTAGCTATAATATCCTTTACAGGCATAAACTCATGGGAATCATTATTTGTATATTCAGAATAATCCATTTTCTCAGCAGTTAATTTCCTACTTTTATCGACAAAGAAGAGAAATTTTTTCAACACTTGACTGTAGTCTTTCCACCTTTCACGTTCATCGTACGGAAAAGGTGAGAATAAGATTCGACTCATTTCAGAATCTAATCTACCAAGATTGTTTCCAGGAGTTTGTGTAGTTGCACCAGGTATCGATGGTATAACCGGCGAATCATTATTATTATTGTTATGTAAAGATGTCTGATTTATCGTCTGCATTTGTTGATTAATTTTGTCCACTTGTTCGCTAGGAATCAGTACCATTTTTCTTGTATGCTCCATATTATTGAAAGTTCTACGAAGAAGATTTGAACAAATTGGAGAGCAAACCACCAATGATTGGTCCAAGCAGGAGAGGCAGAAATCCACCTTTTTGAACAATAAATTTTTTCTTGCTTTTCCATGTACCGCGCGTTTCAACTAACTTTCGTAGTGTCTTTCTATGTTTTTTCAACTTTAGCTTCTGACCATCTTTAAGAGGAACATTTCCCAACAAGATATTTAAGGCACACTCAAAAATGCACTTTACGAGTTTGACATCAGATGTTTTTAGTATTGCCTGTCGTTGATCTGGATTTAGATAGCAAAGGGCATGTAAAACTATGGCATTCTTCCTGCCTATTGACTTGCAACCTTTCGGCGTCATCACAAATGTGCAACTGGAACTTGACAATCACTGTTTCTCCCCTTTATACTCTTCACTGGTATGTAAACGTACTGTTGAGGATCGTCCGGAAATATACTTGTGCGATAGCGACAATTGTCAGGAGTTGATTGTTTTAAGTCAAGAAGTAAATAGCCATGCGGTTGAGAAGTTGCAACGTGATAGGCTTCTTGTATAAACCGTGGGTCTTCAGGAAAAATCTGACGTGCAAGATGTTGAATTTGAGCCCGATCTCGAGGATTCTTAAACGTGACAATATAGTTTGCATTTAGAGAAATATCTCTTTGACCATGCCCTTGATGGAAAAGATTTTGAGAAATGAAAATTACACTCAAATTTTTATGATGACTTCCTTTAGTAAAAAGATCTACAATTGTACTACTCGAAGATTCTCTCATTAAATCGTCGAGAATTATAAGTTTAGGCCTTAAATCATTGGAATAATCAGAAGATTGTGGTAATCCTTCACGAAACTCTATCTCTTTTCCATATTCTTTATAAGCTGTTTGCCACTCTGAATAATAGAAAATTATTCGATCAATCTGTGTATCGCACATTCGGTTGAGATTTCGGAGAAACTTTTTTACAAAGAAAGTTTTACCACAACCTGTTGGACCACATATTAGTGACGTGAACGGATGCTTCCAGCGCGTGTCCATGTTGAATAGTGATACATCGTCAGTCAAACCTTGTAATTTATATATACTGGTAAATATTCATACCGCTAGAATGAATCTTATTTGGCTCTTGTACTCATGTTGTGAGTATTTTTGCAATTCGCTTGTTGATATACCCCAGACCCAGCACGTCCTTCATGAGCTTATTTGACGTGCCTTTCCACACGCCTGCAATTCAGCTTATAAAGGCGTGTTCCCTACCGCCCCGCCGCGGTCGTCGTCGCCCACCCCCCTCGCCGAAAAAGATTGTTTTTCAGCTATATTCAGGATAGGGGTTACAACTATAAAGGATAATGAGTGAAATTAGACTATTCATATTATAAACATACATTTTTATTTAATTATTTTAATTCATGATTGTACATAATGATTGGGCATTGATCAGGATATTCATAATTTTTTAATAATTGAACAACTATTGTGAGATGAATTAATCATAGAAAACTTTTTTATCAATTTTAAATTATAAAAGAGTAGGATCACTGAAAGTGAAGTTTTGTGATCCTATGCACATGTAGTCATCATATTCATGACTAGCCATGATTTTTTCCGGTGTAATATCCAGAGCTGTTTGGCTGCAGCAGAACATTGTATCCTCTAATACACTCTGGTCACAGCGCATTATAGGGCCTTCAAATGGTTGGAAGATCATCTCTGAAAGCATAACGAGTAAATGTTCTTATTATTGAAACACAGATATTTTATATATGATTAAAATTAAGTGAAACAAGTGTACCTACACATTTTCCATTCAACGCTGAGTTAGTTTTCATACAAAGCGTAGGAATGAGAGATAATTCATTTTAGCCTTTAGACGTTATAAATAAATTAATTACGGAGGGATAATCTGTTTTGACCTATTTATACTGTATGTAACCAAAGGGGGAGCATCATGATTATCAATTAGCCTTCTTTTAGTGTAAACAGGTTTGCAGGTTTTATGTTCATTTTTGGTGACTACGTGGTGATATTCAGTTCTACGAATGGCTCTATAATGTAAATTAATCGGGGAAGCCTTATTAACCACAAGATCGCATATAGAGTCGAAGTTTATGATTTGAGAGTTTTTATAATTTAGAGTAATGCCTTTCACTTTACAAACATGATGCTGCTTACCATCAGGTGACCGTACTTTAAAGGCATAAAATTTTGGTCCACCCGAGACAAAAGTTTCAATATAACTTCCCGAACCATAAACTTCGAGCTCATCTGTCATATCCCCTAGTAAACATCCTGTATCTGGGTAATATTCACCTACCTCATTTTTACTAGCGAAAATGACAGAATCCGTATCAAAATAGAGAACACGACGATCTAGTTTTTTCAAATAACCATACAATTTTAAACGGGCCTGCGCTGTTGTGTATGCGGCTATAACTACATTAGTAACAGGCGATGGGGCTACAGCTTCGTCTTTATACATCCAAGATGCATAAATATTTTCCTGGTCTACTGGTAAGATATTGGTAAGAACTTTATCTGGACTTTCAATAATATCAATTAAAGCTTTTTGGGTATCTAATATTTCAGTTTTTGGCATATTTTGACGTTGTCCAAATTTACCCCAGAAAGAATTTAAACAGAGCTTAGCCAGTGATCGTAAACCAGGATTTTTTTTTATGTTTTCCGGATCAAGCTGAATGCCCTCTAAATCAAAATTTTTTTTCACATATGCTTTTTTACGCTCCTCGGTGGTACAATCAGAAGGATATCCGCTGGCTTCATGTTTCAGCTTAAAAGATCTATTCATATATTGTATAAAGGGACCACCGATTTTTGAGGTCGGGTCATACTGAGTTGTCTCATATTGTCAAATCTCAAAAATCGATGTGATTTTGTACCCATTTTCGACAGCCACTTTTAGCTCATCAGAAACCCATGTTCCCCCTATTTCTTTTTCAATGATACTATCGGCATGTGGACAATCTTGCTGTAACTGCAATTCACAGCAAGTTCTGCACAGAGGGAACATCAGTTTACTGTGCATACGAACAGGAAGAACAGGCAAATAACTATTAGTAGGTGGTAATACCCTACATTTGATAAGACCCTCGACATTAGTTAAATCATTATCTGGTCCAGTTAATTCCTTGCACTCATCACCAATATAAACTTTTTGGTGACCTATGGGGAATTTTTCATATTTTGATATAAATGGATATAAGGAACAAACATCCAGATAAGAGATTTTTATATTATCTCTTGCCTTATAATAGGAAAATGTATTTCCTATTCTTCCCCCATAGAAAGCACCGCGAGGATTGAGAGCACCGTGCATTAGAAGAGGATGGTCTTTTAAGAACTCTCTTAATGCAGGATCTCTGGATTTTAACCTATCAAAGTCGCACTCCCACATCTCAACTACTTCGTAACCCTTTTCTCGAAGTCGTTCAGTCTGGGTCCGTGTACGCTCAAAACGGTCACTCATGCTTTCAGAATTTTTACCGAAACCTATTCTTTTATGACGATTAGTTTGATTACACCGGGGACAACCGTGCCAGTAACAACCGTGAAACTGATAAACAGTTTTTTTATTTCTAAGCGTATCCTCATAATAACCATCAACTAATACACCTTCAGGTAGTCTATATTCTAGTGTTCGGCCAGCATGAATGATTTCTAAGTCTAATTCACGTTCTACAGACAAAAGCCATTCGATAGCCTTTTTCGACTGTTTATTTGCTAACCTATAACCCCCAGTTGGTAGAACACCTATTATGTCGGACTTCAAATCATTTTTCCTAAAAACTACTGAGCAAGCTGATGCAATGGTGACGCTTTCGACAAAAGGATCAACATTAGTTACCTTGATGAATAATTCTCGGAAAGCTAGACAAGCAGTACGAAGAATATCAACGTCATTTATACAGTACGTTCTAATTTCATTTTTAAAATTAAAAATGTAATTAGTTTCAATCAATTCTTCATACCACTTGTCAAATTCTTTACGGCCCTCTAAGGACATCGTATCTGGGGAGTAAAAATGTTTATCTGGTAATTTACCTACATATAGCTCATTCTGCGGTGTATTGAAGAGGTGCGGAAATGTACCTTTCTTTGCCTCTTCTAAACCAAAGGCTGCAGGCATAGCACTTAAAGGCATATGTAGATAATTAAGGCTATCAATAAATCGTGTTTTTTTTACTTTTAGCAAAATTACGCTAGTACCATTTAAAATAAGCTCTGGCGGTTCATTAGTACCTCTATTCTTAATGAGTTCTCTAAGAATGAATTGCGCATCGAAACCTTTCGCATTATGTGCTCTGCAGACGGTCTCATCGAAATGCTTCAAATCGCGAATAGCGAACTCAGTGAACTGAGCCACAGGATCCTTATCAAAAATATACTGGCGCACACCACACCATTGACATTTTACGTTGGGATCCGGATCGCTCATACAATCTTCACAAACCTGCTGTGCTACACACAAATTAGGTTTGTGAATATTTGTTGATTCGTCACCTTCGACTTCTTCATATTGCTGTGTTTCGAAGTCATAGAAAATGTATGCTACTTTTTTAGTTTTCGGCTGTCCTCTTTTATCTTTTTTAATTTCTAGGGGTGCCATAAAACAAAAATGATTGATTGGACAAAGTTTCTTACACGTTGTGCAATCAGAGAAGCCACATTTATGTACCTCCCCTTTCTTGGTTTTCTCAGAATTAAGTAACTTTGAACAACCATTGCAGATTTGCAATACAGAGCAAATACTTTTACCTGTAGAGTGTGAATTAGAAAGTAAATGTTTCCTGAAACATTCAACCCCATAAAAATACCGTAGACAGTCACCACATTTAATATTATCATTTTTTTTATTCATGTCCGCATTGACTTTACATGATGGGGAACTAAAACAAGCGTCACATTTCATTGTGCACCTGTGATCAGTTTGTCTAAAGTAAGCCTTATTACATGGTATACAAAACTTTTGTGCTGCCCCAGCCCCGACTAAATTTAGTATAGCACTATAATGAAAATTTGGATGACCCTCATAAAGTAAATAAATATTGTGCTTGATCTCACTACCTGTATTTGTTATTTCCGAACTACCCTCGTAAATAGCTTTATCTCTCCCTTTTCCGAAATCTTTAAAATTGAAAACTGTAATTGCAATCTGAGCTTTTGCCAGATATTTTTGATATGTAATTAGTTCAGGCAGACCACATCCAATATCTGGTATTATTACACCAGCATCTCTAGTAAGCTTTTCAGCTGCCTTAATTTGTACTTTGAGCTTATCCCTGTCGCTTATACTTCTATACTCTTTTTTAAAATGGATATTATTCGGATCGGACTGACGATTTGCATTAGCAATCGCTACTACGATAGCCTGTGGTAGACACATGTTATTGTTGTTGTTAGCTATAGTGTAAACCTATTTTTTAAAAACATTGCTAGCTAACTTCACACGGCCTTTTCCTGCTATTACACTTACTCGCGTAATCTCAACTACAAAGGTGTCATCAATATTAAAACTTATGGCACTTTGAACTACTGATTCTACTAATTTCCACAAGTCTTCAAAATGCAGATCTTTGAGGGGTAAAAAGGCTTTCCAGGCAACTCCTTTGCTAAACCCATCCGATCCAAACACAATGCCTACTAAATCTGTTTCCTTACACCACGAGACTATATAATTATATAACTCTAAAAAGGCTAATTCCAACCAAATAACAGGATTGTTCTCCCCAGGAGGTACAATTTTAAAAGTTAATTTTCGCCCGTTTGTGTCAAATTTTCTTACATATTGGTCACTCTCGTCTATTTTTATTATAAAGGGGGCTAAAATGTCACTCTTATTCCTACCTTGTGGTTGAGCATCATGTAGTTCTTCTGAGAGACTTTGAACAGCTTCATCAGTCATCGCCTGGCCTTGAGAGTCTTTTCTTGCGGGAGATGTGCTAACCTCCATAGTTCTGGATGGGCCTGCAATCACGCTAAGATCTGGAACTGCTGTCAGATGAATCGGGGTCTGTTTCCTATCAGACCCTGCTTGAGCCGATGTGTTTTTTACACAATTTTGAACTTCTGAAAAATAATAATTTTTAAAATCATTGTTCCTTTTGTAGACGAGAGCTTAGGAATATCTAAGTTTTGTATATATATACATATAATTTACATTACCTTTTCGTTTCAGTTCAGATGTAGATTCTTCAATTTTTTTTCGCATTTTCTGCTCCTTTCTTACTTCCTGAAGAACTTTTTTTTGTTTCTTTTGGATCTCCTCGAGATTCTCCTTTGCAATCATCTTTGCCCGGTATTCATCCTGCTTCCTTTTTGCTATTTTTAACCTTTCTTGCTTTGCAAGCTCTCTGTTTATTCTATCATCCTGCAATTTGCGTTCTTTTTTTAAATCTGTCTCTCTAATTTGGGCAATTTTTTTCAATCTGATTTCCCTTTCTTTAGCTGCTTTGATTTTTAATTTTTCTTGAATATTCTCCTGTCTATCTTTTTCCCTCTTATCCTGTTGCCTACGTCTATTTTCCTGTACTAGTTCCTCAGATTTGTTTTAAAAAATTTTTTTCTTTATTTGTGAATCTGGCACAATGTCCTCGTCAAAGTCCGTCTCGTCGTCGTCAGTTCCTACTACTATATTGTTGTCTATTCTTTTATCGTTATATTTTTTATTGACTCTAGGATCCCGCACTACACTTCCCTCACCAAATATAAACTTTTTTGAGCTTTTTTTTTGCTTCTTTGAGCAACCCGCTTCTACCATTGGATCAGAATGTTCCCTCTTTTTAGAAAATTCTACAGTTTTTTTTTTCTTTTGCATCTGTCTCCGCCTGATTCCTTATTTTTTTATAATGCACAGCGTCGGCTATCTTCGATTTTTTGGATTTGCCACTCTGAATTTCAGCTTTAACAAAAAGAGAAACAAAACAAAAATCAACACAGGTACACTATTTTGGAATATTCACTTTTATAAAAATGTAATGAATAAAAATTAAAAAGAGCTTTACTTACCAATGATAGTTTGTATATTATTTATTGCAGAGTTCTTCTCTCTCTGCATTTTCAAATATTTTCTCAATACCATAAGTAAAGGTATATCGTCCTTCCTTTGTATTGCTCTTTGCACAACGTCATCAAGTTGCCCCTGTGAATCACATTGGCTGATGTATCCTTCTAACTTGGTAATAAGACGATGTCTTTCATCCTCCCTCGGATGAGTAATTGCTTCCTGGTTAGTTTGATTATCCATCGACATTATTGGGCTTCTTGTTCACTTGAACTGATAACTTTAAGTTACACTGATAAACTCCTCACAGAACACAGTTCAATTTATTACACTCAACAATTGTTAAAAATACACAGTGAAAACACTGATAAACTCTTTACAGAACACAGTTTAATTTATCACACGCAACAATTGTACAAAATAAAACTGTGAAAACTAATTACGGTCGAACGTGCTTCGCGTTAGAGCATATAGCTAAGACTGACGTTCCACCGAAAATGAAACCTTTGGAAAATGTTACGAAAGAACACTATTATCCATGACCCTTTCACTTTTCCTATGTCATTCCAACGCCTCTACCAAAAAGACCTTGCCCTTTCGAACCTATGGGTATCGGCATAT
Source organism: Andricus quercusramuli (assembly GCA_932178445.1). Lineage (NCBI taxonomy): Eukaryota > Metazoa > Arthropoda > Insecta > Hymenoptera > Cynipidae > Andricus > Andricus quercusramuli. Next base: position 9,935 of record CAKNXH010002450.1, read on the forward strand.
ACTCAAATCTAATGTCCATCCTGGAATGGGCCCATTACCATAACACCTCCACGACTTTTCTATTTGAAAATCATTTCGACTGATCTTTAGACCTTAAAACCTGTGAATAGCCTTCTTCTTCACCTGCTGTGTGCAATTATTCATGATTTGGATTTCGTTACGAAAGTGTCACTGTGGTTTGAAGAATAAAATTAAAAGCATTATTCTGATTTGATATTCTAATCTCCACTATTTTTATTTTGAGCTAATGATATTCAAACATCGCTCAAGAATCGTGTCTATACTTGTATTCCTCCCACCCCATAATGTCCCTATTCCCTTGTACTTAAGATCTCTGAGTAGTCAGCTAAGAATCAGTTTCTGTGTATCTTTGAAACAGTACCTACAATGTCGAAAACTATGACTGGTGTTGAAAAAGGAGCTGAAATGTCCTCTTCCACTGTTACTAATTCTACTGCTGCTACTAAAAAAAGAGTTCACATGACGGAAGTGGATGCATCACGCAAGTCAAACAAACATCTCATTTTAACCACACTTTACGCACTCAATAACTCATGCAGTAAAAACGCTATTGTTGGTCTTGAAGTGCAGTCGGATGGCAGTTTTCAACCTATTGTAAAAATTGTGTCTAACAAGCTACAAGGAATCACATTTGGGGCAGCAACATGGTCCAAATTCCAACAGCAATTTAAATTCATAAGCACCTACTTTGAATCTGAGGGCTATTCAATGTCAGAGCTGGAACCACTCGAGATTAATGACTACATAGTGAAGTTCACGACGTCCTACGGTGAAAAGACTATTCTTTTTGACAAAACACCTGTTCCCGAGGATGATTGTGAGGATGGTGAAAATTCTTGTAAAAACAAGAAACAAAAATTTTTTGTACCTGCAGTGGCTATGAAAAAAGCTAGCTTTATTGGTTTGAAAAATATTATGTTTTGTGCGAATGAATACTTTGGAATGCTTCAAGCTTTACGTATTTTGGTAGAGGATTGTATGTCACGAATTGTAGAATTATTAACCGAACATTGTATTTCTATGAAGATAGTCGAACCATCTGAGAATTTTATTTTTGAGTTAATGAACCACGAAAAGTGTGACGAGTTTAAAAATCTAATGTATGAACATTTATCATCGAAATTCAATGACTATTATATTGATATTATTTATTATGAGATTAGTGGTGTATTATTAACCCATGTAACTTCTATTGTACGAAAAAATGTACTAACAAGAATCACGTTCAACTAAGAATGTTGTATTATTATGGAAATGTTTTACATTGCATACGTCTACTTCAACTATATGTAATATATACTGATTATTATTTGTATTCTATTTTTCGAACTATTTTAATCAATAAATGTGACTAAACTGAAATGTACAATGTTATGCTTTCATTTAAAAATCTTCACCTCCAGTATATAGATAGAAAAGTGTGCCTCCGTTAGAGCAAGATAATTGAGGTCACATAGAGTGAAGGGCGTAAGATGCTTATAGTCATCACACGAGTCCCAAATTTTCTTCATACAAGCAAGTGTTGCATTTTTTGGTTCCTCTCTTCAGCGTTACGTGGTCTAGCTTAGGTGAGAGGGAAAGTACGTAACCATTAGAGTGAGATAATTAAGTTCGTAAGGAAGTGAAGGGCGTGAACTCCACGAGTCACAAATTTTATTCATACACGCACGTGCTGCATTTCTTGGGTCCACTCTTCAGCGTTATGTGGTCTAGGTCAGGTGAGAGGGAAAGTACGTAACCATTAGAGTGAGATAACTAAGGTCATATTAGGTGAAGAGCGTCAACTCTTCATAGACACACTACCTTAGGGCGAGGGGTCGGCGCCATAGTGCGGTGAGGGGGACTAAGGAGTAGTGGAAGGGGTGTCTGGTCGAAGTGATGCCTTACTACTGTCGTTAATGGGTTAATTTTACTCTTATCCTTTTCTTAGTAGGTCCATGTCTCGCTACCGTATAGCACAGTCAGTACAAACATAGAATTAGGTATCGCCATTTTAGCTTTTTTTGATATATTTTTACTTCTGAGAATGGACCCTGCTCTACCGTTAACCTCCTGACCCTGTTTTATGCGCCTATCTATCTCCCCATTCATCTTCCCGTCACTAGTGAATAGGCTACCTAGATATATATGTTTATCAACTTGTTCTAATTTCTCATCACTTAGGACAATGTTGCAAATTGTTTTATCACATCTTCCTCTAAACATTATGATTTTTGTTTTATTCACAATTTTCGCTGTGTTAACAATGATATCCCGTAGCACAGTCCATGCGCACTCTATATCTCCATTGCTTGTGAGCGCTTCTGAAGTTGCCCTATCTATGCGGTAGTTTAACTTATTCTGAAATCTATCCGCACTTCCGGTTTCTGTAAATTTTCAATCTTGTTTCGTGTTTGTTTCGTTTGTTTGGTTCTTTTTCTTTTCCATCCCCGCCCTAAGCTCATTTTGGAGACTAGAAGGTAATGGTCAGTATAGCATTCAGAGCCCCTCACAACTCTCGCATCTTTAAACAGTTCTGTTAGTCTTTCATCCACAATAACGATATCAATTATACTGTGGCTACTTTCTTTACGCCAGGTGTACATGTGGATCATTCTATGTATAAATCAAGTATTAGTAATAAATATGTCCTTTTCTAAGCATAAGCTAACTAATTTTTCCCCGTTATAGTTTTTTCTTGTTGTATCCCCAGAATTTTTTAGCGCCTTTTCTGTATTACGGGGGAAGGGGGGGGGGGCAGGAATGAAAACCGAGAGAGTCACAATTGGTTGACGTTTTATGCTCAGAAGTTCACCAGCCCTCAGCAGCGTTGTATTAGGTAGGAGTTCCCATGTTTCGATCCGCTAATTCCCGGCCAACCTCTAAACGACGAGCCAATAGCTCTTTTTCTTTTTTTTTTACGCACAAATTATGTCCAATCATCATTTGTCGCATCTTGTATAGTTTGGTCGTAAAATTGAATGTTTGGATTTTTAATTATCTTTGTGCAATAAAAATGTCAATTATCGATTTTTCAAGAAAATTCGAAAAGTCGGTATGATAATCTTGTAGGGCCTGCAAAAAGAAACACTTTTCTTGTCTTGTCTTTTTTTCGTATCGTGCGTTGTTTGGCTGAAAATGTTAATTTTCGTTTCTTTTTTTGAATTTTGAAAATGCTGTAACTCTGAAAATTTGGATTTTATCGAAAAATGTCATGGGAATAAATTGTTTGAATTTTCGATGACTATAAGCGGCCGTACATACGATTTTCAAATTTTGAAGAAAAAATGGTCTACAAAATTTTCGAAATGCTCTCACTTTTTGAATTTTTATCCAAAATGGCTGGCTAACGAACTTGACCTTCATTTTGGGACACTTGAAGAGTATGCCAAAGCCAAATCCCATAGGTTAATTCTGTCGAAAGTTATCGTGCTAACAAACTGAAAAATCTACAGACTAACAGACAGACAACCAGGCAGACACATTCGTAAAAATCTGTTTCTTGGGTTCAGGGGGTCTTAAAAGGTGGGCATTTGACAAAAACCGGGGGGGGGGGGGGGGCCAAATTTTGCACAAATCTAATACCTTTTCTAGATGAGAATGTAAAAAGATGAAGTTTCAATTGATGAGATTACTTTTCTACATTTAGATGAAAGGCAACATACCAAAAATATAATAGTTGAATTTTCATTAAAAAAATATTTCAGACAAATAAATAACCTAATTTTCAACAAAATAGTTAAATATTCTACCAAAGAAATGAAATTAGAACCGAATAGATGAATTTTCAACCAACAAGATCACTTTTCTACACTTCGAATACAATTTGGTTGAAACAACCAAATTTGTTGTTGTTAGTATAATAGTTGAATTTCCACCTTAAAAAGTGTTCAAAAAGACGAATTTTCAACCAAATGTTCAATTTTCAAAAAAGAAATGGATTTTGAACCAAGAACGATGAAGTTTCAATTAATAAGATTACTTTTCTACATTTAGATAAAGGAGAACATACCAAAAATATAATGGTTAAATTTTCACTTAAAAATGTTCGAAAAAACGAATTTTCAACAAAATAGTTCAAATTTTTCACCAAAGAAATGAAATTTGAGCCAAACAGGTTAAATTTCAACTAATAAAATTACTGTTCTACACTTTGAATCCGATTTTCCAGTTAATTTTATTGCATTGTAAATTTTATTTGCTGCTTATAACAAATAATTTCATTTAACTATTATAAGGACAAAACATTTTTCAATTTCGGAGAACTGTACCAAAGCTACCACAGTTTATTATCACTCAGGACTGCACTAGACCCTTATACTATATTAAAAATCTTATTTTATTAATTTAACCAATTGTTGTCAGGGCAACAGAAATTTTTAATTTATGCAAACATAACCAAAGACATTCGAGACTGTACTAAACCAAATTTAAAATAATTTTTCCATCCAAACTACATTTTGACACTGCGTGCCTGATAAATATTTGTTTGTAACTGTCTTTTCCAGAACAAAAATTAACCACTGATGAGGGGCATCATTGAGCGCCGAAACGTTTGGTTTGATTGAAAATTAATTTAATTATTCATTCTGACCCAGAAGCCAAAATTAACATCCAATATCATGAACAAATGAAAATTGTTTTCAAAATTACCAAATATGTTAAACAAGAAGTTCTTCTCTTAGTACTCATGAAATTTATATCATTCATCGCGAAAGATAATAACTTTTCGCAATTTGCAGGGGGGAATAAATTGTTCAAACAAATAATGATTGTTTATATATTTGAAAATTATTTGAAAATAAAATTATATCTTCTCACGATCATGGGAAGAAATAATTGTTTTTACAAATGAAACTTGTTCAAAAAATGACCAAATATGTTGTACGAGAAGTTCTCCTCTTAGTTATCATGAAATTTATATTATTTACCTCAAAAGATAAAATTTTTCCATGATTTGCAGGGGAAACAAATTGTTCGAACAAATATTGATTGTTAAGAAACCGAGAATTATTTGTTTTATTCCGGTTGTATTATTTGCGTAATTAAACGCTTAAACAAAGGCTGAATAACCCTTTAAAAATTCGTAATGTCTGATGTGTAGTGAAGAGGAGATTCAGTATACGCCTACGTCTTACGGAGGCTTAACCCTATTTTTGAAAGGGATATCTTTCACGCTTGAATTGGACAATACTGAGAAAGGACGTTTTTTCAATACGATTTTTTCAGTATTGAAACTCATTAGGATCCTAATTATTTTGACGCCTTTAATTCGGTCACTAATAATTTTTATTGACCGTTCAACTTTTGAGATGAAACCGCTGCTTCTTCTTAGCAAGAATTCAATTCAAAATCTCTATCCAGAGCCAAGATAATTATTTCTCACATTAAAATAATCAGAAGAAAGATAAAAAATTTCTGACAAAAATCAAACTAGCATTGTTTTACAAGGATAATGTTGAAGAATGTTTCTTTTTTCGACTCAATATTTTGCGGTTTTTTCTCGACGAGTAATAAAGCTTCAAAGCCAGGTGTCAGGACTTTTGTTATTGACCTTAGGATTGTTTTGATTCATTGAAATGAGTAAAGATAGGGATTTCAAACTGTCAGTTGCTTTTTCACTAAATACTGCAAAATTAGTTTTGACATTTTTGCAGTAATCTGAGATGTTTTAAACATGATTGATAAGCAAGGAAAATAGTTAATTTGTATCTTCTCTTATTGATTCTACTCGAATATACTCAATAGTGTTTCATTTCGAACTTTATTCATCGTGACGTGATACCTTCTCTTAAAATTGGTGAAACTTTCACTGATAATTATTTTTAACCCTTCAAAAATTCTTATATCTTGATTTTTTGTCTGTGAAACTCTACTTACTACAGAAACCATGGTACACATTATACATGATTTGAGTGAATAAAAGGGATTGAAAGACGAAAGCGCCTCTTGTGTATAGACCTCACGGTAGGGGAAAATTCCTTTCCAATTAGCAAATGTTCCTAACGAGAACGGCGGGATCAAAGAATCCAATCGTGCTCGCGTAACGAGATTCCTGGTTATAACTTTGGGGATCACCTAAACGTTTTCTAAAAGGCTGATTTGAACTCTACAATCCAATCAAACAATACATGATTGAATGGTGACAACAATTCAATTGAAAAATCGCTAGTTAGATTCATGTTCGTATGAAATGCAATAATGGTTTTGATTGTTTCGATTATTTACTCGTTTTATTCAATATAACATGTATGCGTTATCAAACAACTGGTTTCAGGATAGAGTTACAGAAACATGATAAACGCATAGATATAAATTAATACTCTGTTATGTGAAACTGTACCAGTAGATAAAAATATAACGTATTTTCACTGAAAAAGAGTGAAGCCAGTTGCTAAAATCAATCAATTAAGTTTCAATTGATTGATTCGGCGAATAATTAACAGCTGTTAGGTCACGTCGTGTTGTCGTTGCGTGGTGTCCTTAGTCTTATTTCGTGAGAGCGCAATCGTGAATCTATTGATTTTTGCTCATAATTCTCGGTACATTATTGTCTTATTTGAAGATATAGTCAAATGTGGGCAAAATCTTGTGCAATTTTATGCGTGGGTGTATTATTAAAGAATTCAAACAAAATGTTTTATATTCAGCGAACGACTAATGAGAAATTTCTATTCATTGCGTAACTTCAATTCTTGATTACTATGTGTCGACTCGATGTCGTGATTTGCAGGAGTTTTAGTTAAACGCTCTCGAAATTTTCCTCAGAAATTTCCCCCAAAATTGTATTGACGCTAATTTCCATAAATTTTAGGCGATTTTCCCCAAAGTTTAGTAGGGAAAATTCCCCAAACATTCTTGTGGAATAATCACCAAAAATTGGTGAATTCCCCCCCCCCCCCTCCCAGATTTGATGGGGAATATTCCCTAAGATATTGTGTCATAGCAATGGAGGAGCATCGCCCTCAAGGAACCGCCACGTTAATCACGGTAGCCTCTGTCCCAGGTAAGTATGCTTTGTTTCACGTCGACTGCTTTCCTTAACACTGAACAAGTCATTTCTGCTGCGAGAGTGGTGGCTCGTCGCGCCCTGACCGATTTTCTCCCAAACTGGCAGCTCAGAGCAGCAAGATTTATATATTACCACTTATTAAAAGCATTGCACTGCAAAAAGTATTTATGTGAAAATGATGAATACATTTTTTTTCATGTATTATGCAAATCAGTTATTGCATTCTGACGTAAATAACAAAAATTTATAAAAAAATGTTTGAGTTGACTATAACATTAATTAATCTTTTCTCCAAAAAAATTTGCGAAATTATTGAAAATATCCTGCTATTTTATCAAATATTTTAAGGCAAAATATCTTCCCGCACATATGGTAATACTTCAAGAATTTCTTGAGAATTTAGCTAATATACGTGGAAAATAAAAATTATTTTTGAAGCGATTTCCAAAATTGAGTAGAAATTGTTCAATTCCTTAAATTGTAGAAAATATTCCCAAACTTTTATATGAATTACTATATGTTTAGGGAAATTTCCCCAGAAATTGTAGGTAATATCTAATTTCCTAAATTTCAGCGAATTTTTAAAAAATTTGCAGTGAATTATAAGAACTTTCAGGAAAATTGTCCAAAATGTTGGGGAAAATGATTCTTCCTAACGAAAATGTGGATTTTCCCCACTAAAAAGTCGGTAAAATTCCCAAAATTGTTGACAGTGTAATTTCGTGTCATTTTTACGAGTGATTTTTCTTCAATAATATTTTTGGAAACATATATTGATTTAATTATCATACTTAGTTACTGACTGTTCCAGCATCACAAGCATATTATGGCCGCGTTACAAGATCAAGCAGCAGTAATTGATGTTCTTCCTCAACCCGTTGACGATCCAGCCACACCACATCCTCCATAGGTGGATAGATTAATACAACCAGAGGCAGGAGCAACGGTTCTGCAACCAAGAAGGTGATTAAAATGGCCATACCCTTTAAACAGAGATATTATTCACCTTTATCTTTTGGCTGAGAAAAGTGGGCAAAGTGTGAGGAGAGAACACCGTCGACTCTTCTTGCTTGAGTTCCCAGAGCTAGCGACAAGAATAAATTAGCAGAATCAAGCAGACAAAAAACGTTCAATATCTGTAAACAGATTGCTTTCGGCTGTTGAAATAGCTGTCATCAAAATGGAAGTGGAACAGCAGGTCTCGATTGATAAAATCCCTTTGTAGGATGAGGACAACGAAGGCCTGATTAAATCTGAAGGCATGGATGCTAGAGATAATGAACAGCAAGTACCGGATCCACTAGGACCACATCCGGACATTAATAACGTTTATTTAAACAGCGAAATCCCAGAAAAACGACAGCACTTTGCAAGGAATTTTCGCCAGGCTTTACTCGAGTTCAGATATGTAGAACCAACACAAAGACATTCTTCGCCCAAGATGAATATTACAAAGGATCTGCGTGCACTAATAGAACACCTGAACAGCAAGGTTTCACCTATGCATTTGAATGCAACACTAAGTGCGTTAGAGGGGCAGACTCTTGTGTATTGTGCAGCTGTGGCAACCGTTAGAACGTTGGGCCGGATACCTCGGCCTACAAATGCAGTCTTGGCCTAGGAAGGGATTGCGATACACGATGGAAGATCATGTTGGATATAAATGTCAGCAAAGTAAGGTGCAAATTGGGTCGATGGACTTAATAAGAAAGGTATCAGAAGCAGAAAGCTTATACGAGTACACCATCTTAATAAAATCATCCACTTTTGTTACATCGAGACATTGACACCAGCAATATTAGATGAGATTAAGGACTCCCAATGGCATATACTTGATGTTTCCACTGCTAGGCTGCGTTGGAACATGAAGAGTAGTGCAGGAAGGCAACAAAATCGAACCTTTTAGGCAGATGAAAGAAGATTCTAACGTGAACTGAGTGTCAAGCAAAATAACCAGCAAGACACCATAGTCCCTTAATTGGAAGACACGACTAACTACTGGTCGGGTATTTGGGGAAAACCTACCAGAAGCAATTTGTACACTGCGTGGCTCCAACTAGAGAAAGCAAGAGCAAGCAATAACCCTGAAATGAGGCTGACTAACATCACAGCTTCAGATGTTTCAACGGTTTTGAAAAGGTAAAATAACTGGAAAGCTTCAGTTCCGAACACGGTGCACAACTTCTGGTATATGTGTCTGACAAGTGTGCATCCTGCGTTGGCAAGGTCAAAAAGATAAAGAATCAAGAAGATCAATCAAGAAGATTATCGTACACCCATGTCTGATGCCAGGCTTCAAGCTCAAGCGTACTACATATATGTTGCTTGAAAAGCCAGAAGCTCAAAATCCATCTCAATTTAGAACGATATCCTGTCTTCCAACGATTTATAAATGCCATACAGCCATCATTGCAGATAAGGTTTATTCTCACTGCGACGAGGATGACATCCTAACAGAAGAACAAAACGGATGTTGTAAAAACTCGCGGGGCAGCATATATCTGGTCACCATAGACGCTGTTGCCATGACGCAAGCTCGTAAACACCAAAGAAACTTGCTCATGGAATACATTGACTACAATACATTGACTACAAGCAAACTTGAAATCTCATTTTGTGTGTATCACTGCACTAATTCAGTTTCGCACCACCACTGCAACTTTACCCTTTCTATGCACTATTTCTATATGTATATTAAGTATAATAGCACCTGCGGAATTAATAATTTTTACTTTGTTTTGTGCCTTCTTCACTTTCTGCAAATGTAATCATGATAACTGGATGCTGTTAGTTCTGAGTCTCTTTCACTTCAACGTTATGGAAAGGAGCTATCGACTTTTTAACGTATCTCAGACACATTTAAGTTCAAATATATTTGAACTTTACCTATCACTTTTTGAATGCAAACCTTAAATATTTGTCACGTTGATGCTCAGTCCTTACCTGCCCATTACCATGAATTCACGCATCACTTTAGTTATGGCTCCTATTATATCATAGCCGTATCTGAGACCTGGCTTCCGCCTGACATACCCTCGAGCCTCGTAGCACTTGACAATTACACACTTTTCCGTAGGGATAGAGATGAGAGAAGAGGGCGTGGGGTCTGTCTTTACATTCATGACAGTTTGAAGGGTGGGCAGGTGGAAGTGAGTCCTTTTGCCAATTACCCTTCTGCAGAGTACCTTTTTATCAAGGCATCGTCGCCTCATGACAGTATGTTGGTGGGTGTGATCTACAAACCTCCTAATGCTTCCTACTGCAGGGAATTTGATACTGACATTTTGGATCTTATACCTAATTATAATAACATTGTACTTACTCGTGATCTAAACACAAATCTTAATGCCACCAACAATTTAACTAACTATTTAAAATCAGTAGTGTTCTCCGCCGGACTATCTATAGTTCCACATAATGCTACCCAGCACACTGACCATTCCAGTACATGGATTGATATAATGATTTTCGACGATTTAGACAAAGTTCTCTCTTCCACTCAACACTCAATCTCATTCCTCTCAAACAATGACCTCATCAGCATCCAATATCTGTTCTCCTTTAACCCCTCTTCTAGTATAAACCCTCTGTCTATACGCAATCTCAAAAATATGAATGAAGCTGAATTTCTTGAACATCTGTCCACCTATGACTGGAAATGCATTTTTACTGAAAGGGATATCAATAGGAAGGTGATTCATTTAAGCACATTTTTGAACTCAGCCTTTGATAAATTTGCGCCTCTCCATACCCTGCAAGCCAAACAGAAGTTCACTCCCTGGATCACTCCTGTTATCAAAGATCTGATGAAAGAAAGGGAGAAAAAACGTAGATTGGCCAAAAGAACAAAAAATTGTATCATTCAAGTTGAATTTCGTGAATTGAGAAACTTAGTACAAACCAAAATTAGGGATTCATACAATCAATATAATTACAACTCTATCAGAAATAGGAATAAAAATGAAAACATGTGGCTTCTCTTGAAACGGCTTGCACTCATTTCCCCTAAGCACTTATCACCTGATAACAATCTCTGTCCTGCAGACCTTCTAGCAGCCTTTACTACAAAGCCCACACCCCCTGTAAATGTCACTCCTTCTACGTCCTCAGTTACGCCTAAATTTGATGAAACCAAGTTATTCTTTTCTGATATATCATTGAAAATGAAAATCAATGAAAATGATTCGCCTTGCATTGCCAGTCTTTGGCACTATTCTCTTGCACATCTATAGCGCATCTATCTAGGTGGGTATATTTCCTGATAACTGGAAAGAGGCGATTATTCGCCCTATTCCTAACATATCTCACCCTAAATCTCCTAAAGAGTTCCACCCTATATCCATCCTTAGTGCCTTGTCTAAACCTTTCGAGCGTATCGTTCATCAGCAACTTACGGCACACCTTGAAATTAATAACTTAATGGACCCAATGCAATCCGGGTTTCGTGGAAAGCTTAGTACACTTAGAGCTTCCCTTAAAGTATCTTCTGACATTAAACTTGCAATAGATGGAAGGGAGATTGCGGTGGTTGTTCTTTTTGACTTTTCTAAGGCATTGGATACAGTTAATCATAAACTACTATTGGCCAGGCTTAAATCGCTACACCTCTCTAATATGGTAGGTAAATAGTTTGAATCCTATATAAGTAACAGCTCTGAAAGAGTACAGCTTAGCAATGGCGAGCAGTCTGATTTCGTGAAGGTTAGGAGTGGTGTTCCTCAGGGGTCCTCTCTTGCGCCCACTCTCCTTAGTATTTATACCTCTGAACTTGGTAGAGAGCTTTGTTACTGCAACTATTATGAATATTCTGATGATTTTAAGCTTTACGTCTCCGGACATATTGCTACTCTTGAAAGCTTACTCCGAAAGATACAGGAGGATATCGATGTGGTGGTGCAGTGGTCTTCGACAAGTGGCCTCACTCTCAACCCTGCTAAAACTATGGCTATATTCATAGGCCCTTCTTCCTCTCCATCACATGAAATAATTGCCACTCTAACTTCGCTATTGATTGAGGGGCATATCATCCCGTTTGTTGACTCTGCAATAGGCTTAGGATTTATCCTCAATCGTTCTCTCACTTGGAAGGAACAAGCTTCAGATATTTCAAGGAAAACATTTCGAGTCCTCCAACAGCTAAACAGAAATAAAGAATCACTTCCCACTCCTACTCGTATCCTTCTAGTTAAAAGCCTCATACTTCCTTTCTTTGACTACGGCTGCGTGCTATATGATGATGTTACTGATGAGCCGAATGTCAAACTTAAGCGTGCGCTTAATGCTTGCATTCGGTTCATCTATAACATCACTAAAAGTGAACATATTACACAATACAGAGAAAGAGCAGGACTTCTTAACGTCGCCAAGAGAAGACAATTTCATATGGGTAAATTGCTTAATAGTATATTTACTTATGAAGCCCCGCGCTATCTGTTTAATCTCTTCCATTTTATTGACGAAAATCAACCGACACATTCCAAACTCCGTGACAGAAAAAAGGTACTAAAAATTCTACCACACCGCACGTGTAAAATGCAAAGGCCTTTATGATTCGTGGTTCCCGTCTCTAGAACAAAATACCTTTTACAATTAGAAATGCACCGTCAATATATCACTTTAGGAAACTTATTTTTGCTTACTTATTAAACACCTCAAATTCTACCCTCGAAATCACTTTGTATGTATCTATTTTCTTTCAATCATGTATATTTACTTACTTTTATGTGTAATATTCCTGTTAATAACTATTTTATCATTATTTTTATTGTTAATTTTCCGACCGATCGCTACGAAATTCTACTGTATTAATATGTATCACCTGTTCCTTATAGGGCTCTCTAGCCCTAGGAACTTTTCACAAATAAATACAAATACAAATACAAGCAAGCACTTCCTTCCGAAAAATGTGACCATTTGCTTGATGTCTTAAAAATATACAAAATCTGTCCACGCATCATGGACTTCCTAAGCCGTGCGATAATTCTTTAGGGTACAAGAATCAAGTATTTTGATTCTGGACAACCAAGGATAATTAGATTATTACGCATTATGACGGGTATCTTCCAAGGCAACTCCTTTAGTGCACTGTGGTTCTGTTTAGCGTTGAACCCATTGAGAAAAAAACTAAATAGCATGTATCATTAGTTCCGAATACATAATAACGAGGATGGTCATCAAGTGACCCATCTTCCATACACGAATGACCTGAAGCAATACGCTAGTCCGGATCAGAAACTGCAGCAAGTGACTGATGTCACAAAGCAGTTTTCAAATGATATGCACTTGGAGTTAGGATTAGATAAATGCAGAACAGTGCATTTAACGGGAGGAGAATTAGGGACCGAAGAGCTAGAGAACGATGTCGAGAATGACATCGAGGCAATGGCTGCGGGCAAGTCATATAAATACCTGGGTATTCTCAAATCTAAAGGTATTCAGCATACGATAGTTGAGAAAAGCCTAATGACTGCCATCACTACAAGACTCAGATTGATTCTGAAGAGTTCTCTTAACTCGGCAAACAAAATCAGAGCAATCAATACCTATGCCATCCCTGTTCTCAAGCACTTCTTTGTTCTCGTCAAATGACGTAACACCAAACTTGGAAAGTTAAACAGAAACCGTCCGCTTAGAAATGACGAAGCACTGAATGCACAAAGGTAAATCGGTGATTGAAACGGTAGTTCTATCATGACATAGAAGGGTAAGGGGTGCTGCATATGTCAAGAAACAGTGCAAGTCACAAATTAAACATTTGCAAGAATATTTTAACAGCAAGAGAGATGTTGCGCTTCACAACACCATCTGTAAAGCTGATCTTGATTACACGCAATTGAATTTGTTCTCAGAGGAGGGCTTGGATATCAGGGCAGAACACATGAAGGGATTAGAAACCTAATGGAGACAGAAAGCCAACCACGGCGAGAACCCAATGATGCTATATCAACATGAAGTCGACAGTGAGGTATCCAATATGTGGCTGATCAAGGGCGTCCTTCATCCAGAAATGGACAGATTCGTTATTGCGATCCAGGGAAGGATTGTTAGCACCATAAATTATCGCAAACACATGTTACATCAAGTTATGATTAACCGGTGGAGAATATGTGGAGATACCAACGTATTAATCGAGCATATTATTGATGGTTGTCACGTAATGGCTAACAGAGAATGTACGCACAGACATGATTATGTGGCGTACATTATACATCAAAAACTTGTCCTCAACCTAGGTCGGTAAACAGACTGTATGCCCTTCTATAGATATATTCCAATGCTCGTCTTAGAAAACAAAAATTACATCTTATATTGGGATGTCACTATCCAGACGAATCATTATATCCGAGCCAATTGACCCGATATCGTGATGCGAGTAAAAAAGGTGGAAGATTCTATATCATCGACATTGCTTGTCTAATTAACCGAATTTTTCAGGCAACCTATACAACCAGGATCCACAAGTATAGCGAGCTAAGGTGTGAAGTAAAGACAATATGATGGAATGTGAAACATGCATCTATGCATCATATTGTAATTTTGGCTACAGGCAATGTGCAGGCGAGATGCACTGAACATCTTGAACATTTAGGAGTCAGTAGGGTAATAGCAGCAGCTCAGAATTAGGTTTAATTAAACATTTGTCGCATTTTGAGAATCTGCCTAGACTATCAGGAAGCAAGCGACTTAAAACCTATGCAGTGATACATTGTAGCTCTAAGACAGCATCCAGAGACGACTTTTGTCACCTTCAACACTGGCGGCTGCTGTGTAAGTATGACAGCGGTAAAAGACAAGCTGCAAACCACACCCTGCTCCTAATTTTTTACCTAAAACATCATCCCAAATGAATGAAAACATCGTATGAGAAAAACACCCTCATCTCATGAGTCACTTGAGTTGGCCCGGGGCTATGATGAAAACCCAGAATCACCCGAGAACAACTTTACAAAAATAAAATAAGATTGGAAAATATATGTATATATGATATATAATAATATATGTAATAATAAATGAGACTTCCGGTTCGGGTATGGAGACGAGTAGACGTGCGTGCAATCGGTGAAGCATTCTGGCAGGATAAAGACGGTAATGAAAGTAGTAGTGTAGTAGTGAAGTGAAGAAAAAGGATAGGACGTGGTTGGAAAAAGGTGGAAATGAATGTGTGAATGTGGAATCTGTGGATAAGGTGTAAGAAGCAAAATAAAAATTAGCACGTGTGAGTTTGGAGGTTAAGGATCGAACCGGAGGGACTGGGAGGAGAGGCGCTGAGGTTTTGCGTGGAGAGAGCGTGTAGAGAGACAGTGTTGTTAGCAAAAGCCGAACAGCGAGATAATTGGTGACAGTGAGAAAAGGAAAAAGAACACGAAGGCTTGGTGGAAGGTGATGAAAGTGGAATGGGAGAAAGAGTGGGAACGAGCGAACCTTGAAAACAAGAGAGAAAGGGGCATCTTACTGGAGAAGATAGCGAAGATGCGTATAAGCATTCAGGAGCTCAATTTGGAGTTCAAAGGAGGTATGGAGAAGGCGGACTCAGCGGAGCCAAGGAAAGAGGGAGAGCAGTCTTCAAGGGGAAGTGAGACGAAGGACAGAGCGGCTAGAAGAAGAAACTTAAAGGTGCTGGGGATCAGCGGAGACGACTGCAAGGTAGTGAGCGTAGTAGGGAGCCTAGCGGCACGTACACAGAGGGTGGCGAAAGTTGAGCAGTCATGGAAGATTGATGGTGGATTAGTGCTAAAGCTAATGTCGATGGAAAACAAAACGGAGCTATTGAAGGCAAGGGGTAAGCTCAAAAACTCAGGCATTCGTATTGAGGAAGATTGGATGGAGAGAGAGGAGTTGGTGGAAGATTGGCTTCGAGAGAGAAGGAAAGGCTGGAGCGGGCAGACGCCGCGATGTAGTTGAATTATATGAAAGCGAAAGTAGGGGAGACAATATGGAAATGGAACGAGAAGGAAGGCAGAATGGAGGTGATTTGTCTAGAGGAGAAAGGAGAGGACCACTAGGGAAAGAATATATGGAAGAAGCAGATAATGATACAAATGTTTGAGTGAAAAGTAGATTATTGTGAGGGTATATGTGGAATGGGAGTGGATCGAAGTGTGGGTTTGGTTGTGATGTACATCTGACAGTGGAAAGCGGTAAAGAAGGAAAAATGTTTTTTTTTACAGATTAGGACGAGGGAGTTTTTTTTACTGCTAGATGTGAGGGGTCAAGGAAAGAGATCAAAGAAAGGGAGAAGAGGTGGAGACAATACGCTGAGTTTTGAAAGTTGTAAATGGACAATATGGCATTTAGGGTAAAGAGGGAGTCGGTGACTGTGAAAAAGGAAACAGGATGAATTAGTGTGGAGGTAGGGCTTCCGTTTCCGCATTAGGTTAAGTTAGGTTGACATGTTTGTGAGTAGAAGCTTTGTAATGGTTTTTTTGAAAACTCACGAACCCGTAAAAGGGAGAGAGTATAATAAATATACATACATACATACAAACATACAGACATGTAATAATTAATAAAAATAAATAATAGAATGTAAATTGTAAAAATAAAATCCAAGTCTAACAAAAAATGCCTTCGACATATTGGGTAGTAACCATCTTGAGCCTGAGATTTAAATTTTATAATATGGCTATGATGAAAAACCGGGTTCACCCGAGAACAAGTTTGAAGAAAAATAATAATACATACATAATACGGCTGCGAAGTACTATGAACATATCCACTGTGAGTGTATTTATTTATGCTCATTTTACCTATGAGCATTTTGCTTCCTCACAAGTATCAAATAAATTTGCTTTCTCATAGAGGGAGGTTTTCCCGACAGAAGAAGTAAATGGATACTTTCAATATTTTTCAAGCCTATGTTTCTGTCAACGGCGATACCACGCTGAAAACACCAGTTCCCGTTAGATCACTGAAGTTAAGCAGTGTTGGGCGCGGTTAGTACTTGGATGGGTGACCGTTCGGGGAATACTGCGTGTTGTTGACCCGTCGTGGGTGTGGTGGACCCACACTGGTAGTATTTATCCACCTAGAAACACTACCCGAATCGGGTAGTGAGGCAATGAACTTTCGAGTTCGAAATGCTAATCAATTTTTTTTTTTTTTTTTTTTTTTATGTTTCTGTCTTTCCGAAAATTTTATTTTCAGAAAATCAGAGTGCCTACCAAAATGTCAACTGATATGTTTTGTTACAATATACAACATTTTAACCTATGGTAGTTTTATGTTTCGAATTAAAACGTCATAGAAACCATGTCACTTTTTTCAGAACTTTCTGAGTAGCTATTGATTAATCAATAATGGTCTTACATCAAGTTCAGTACTGTTATATTCCCGAAATGAAAAAAGCCTCTTATGAACAAGGAAACTAATTTTGTTGAAAAATTTAAAAACGATATTAGTAAGTTATGGTAGAGCATGAATAGTTCTTAATTTTGGTAATCGATGCGTCTCGAAGACGTGAACGAATATATGTGATATACGTTATAGTTGTGTTTCCAATATTGGAAAAGTTTCTCTTATATCAACAAGGTGAACAACAAGTTTTTGAATTTATAAGTCGTTTTGGTAGATCATAAGAGGATATAGATGATTCGTAAGTAAGTCATTCGACATGTCTCGGAAACGCAAACAAAAATGTCAGATACAGTACTGAAGTACTCCTAATAAGAACACAGTTCTTCTCATATAAACAGAATACTTTTTTTTTATACTTCATAAATCGGTACTTGTCGGTCATAAAAGGTTCACTAATAGGTCAATCGATGTGTCTCAAGGATGCGAACAAATACTCTAGATGTGATATTTTTGTATTTTGAATGTCAACAGAATCTTTCTCATATAAACAGAATAAACCATTTTTTGAAACATCATAAATCGGCACTGGTAGGTCATAAATGTTCCAGCAATAAGTCAACTGATGCGTCTCAGAAACGCGAACAAATACGCTAGCTATCGTATTGATGTATTTCGAGTATCAAAAAAGTTTTTCTTATATGAACAAGGTAAAATTTTCCTTTTGAAATCTCTAAGCGCAAGAAAAAACTAGTTCTAAATGGTCGATCTAGCTCGAATTCCTATCAGTCCCAGATATCAATCCGAGCTACACTTTATTCAAATTTCATGTGTAACGCTTTTCCCAGCCTCACGGAACGTAAGCTGGGAGCACCGCTACATAATGGCCGCGACAACGCAGGGACAGAAGAAGTAATTTTAAGTTGCACTTACTGTGTTGTGAGGCGCAAGACACCTCCTCGGCGTCACTCCAAAATTGGTTCTAACTTTACGTTGGTTAAATCACAAAATAGCTCAGGGAGAGGGATTCATGGGGGCGAGAAAATTAATTCTGAGTTAAGTTTTGCAAAATATGGAAGGTTTATAACAAGTTTAATTGAGAACTGAAGGAAAATTGTATCAAGAGTTTAACGATTACATTTACAAAGGGGGTTTAGACCCTAAAACCATAATCAGAAATTCGCGATCCATCAACTCGCATGATTTGAATCGACACACTAAAATTTGCTCAACCTAGATCGGAATAATTCAATAATAAGAGCCTCCCAAAGTCGAAATTGCGTCAGCCTGAACCTTCAGACCCAGGTCACCGTGATTAAACGCGGCAAATAATTATAATGCCCATATTAACAAACACAATTTTCACTCCACATATGAGAAGTCTCAAGAACTTACAAGAAAAACCTGGAGAAAGGTAATAGTGAATAGACACGCCTACCTTGATCCCTGAATACACGCGTCCTTAATTCAAAGCCAGTCCGGCAAAATTTTCATGGACTCGTTCAAAAATGGCAAGCCGCAATTCCAAAAACTCAACAACAGGTTGATGGCTGACACGAAACTGAGCTCCTGCGTCCTCTCCACTCGCCAGTTCCTTCCCGCCCGCGCCCAATTCTCCGTCCAGTTGGTGCTGCCCTCATGACTTCGATTTCCGGGACTCAAGTCGATGGAATTCAGAACGTTCCGGTATGTGGAATGCCGACCGGCACAAGATGGATGCTCCCTTGTGTTTTGACAGGTATCAGGTCTGGCATGGCCTGCTATCTCGACAATATTCCTTTTGGTTAAGATTATTTTTGGGAGGCTGTAATTATATCTGAGTGGGCCCTGTAATACTGTATAGTGTGACACGAACGTGGATGAGTGTGGTCAGCTTGGCCAAGTGAGGTGGTGCGGGTGATATAGTGCATGTTGTGGGCGTTTGGAGTCGGTGGCAGTGGTTTTTCCCTGTCGGATTTTCTTCAAAAAAATGAACTCGGTGATTCCATAGATCACTGTAGGAAGTCATTTTCTTCCTTACCTTACAACTCCAGGTATCTAATCTAACCTACTAGGTAATAATCCGTTACATGTGTTTCATTTTAAATTTCCTAATCTTATGGCTATCTGGGTAATATTATTCTCTAAAATTAACAAGTTAAATTCGCTCTCATTCCAACAAACCGAAGAACAAATTCGCTTTCATTCATGATAACTTAATTTCTAACAGGGACCCGAACGAAACTTTCGTTCCATTTCGTTACTGCCAATTAAAACAAATCATTTGAATCCAATCATCAATGTAATTTCATATATTATATAATTTAAGCCATATCTCGAGATAGCAGATTAAATCTTAGTAAAAAATCATTTTTTTCTATCAATAACGGAATGGAACGAAAGTTTCGGTCGGGTCCCTGATTTCTAATATGATCTCATATCTAAATTTGAGCTTGTGCCGGTCATGGTATAATCGCGGTCAAATGTTTAGTTTTGTTTAATAATTCTTGAAGCTGGGGGAAGGATCCATAACTAGTGACTAGCCGCCACGGTACACATGATCGTAGCTCTTTTACTTTTCGAGATATGGTGAACAGAAAAAAGGTACACACACATACACACATACGGAGATTCTTCAAAACTTTTATTTTCGAGCTCCGGGAGTCGAATTATATCAAAATATGTCGAAGAAGTATATTTGAAAATTTAGGTCATTACAAACTTCCCTCTATGAGGAAGCAACATAATAATATAATAATATAATAATATAATATATAAATATTTATAAATATATATATAATATATATATATATATATATATATATATATATATATATGAATATATATAAATATAAGGTAGCGTAGGGATGTGGCAACCCCATCGCCCGAGAGCTCCGGCCCTTGCAGTCAGCCACGTTTCTTTGGGCTAACCCCCCAATGCAACGAATTATGCGGTTAGGGCACAAGTATCGCGCAGTGCCACCCACAATAGGCCTCTCTCGGATGGCGGCCATGGTTCAGTTGTTAGTAGCAATAGGAACGAACCGAGGCGACGACCAGGCAATGGCCCCGGCCAAACGCGAGAACATCCATTTATATGGTCGGACCAACTCAGGAGGGACCTTCTTACCTGTTGGCAAAGAAGCTCACGGGCGTGGAGAGGATTCATGAAGAGGTTAAATGACCATTGGGTCAATATGCACCCGGAATATGTTCATAAAACGCCTCAGTATTTGAGAGATCAGGTATCCTTCTTGCGAAAAAACGGATATGAAGCTCTTTATCAGCAGGAAGAGGAGCAACATCCTTCAGCGAACATTCCACCCGTTCCAGCAAGACCACCTTTGCAGATAACCGATAATGCCAACATGAGTAGTAGGAGATCTATCCACCAAAGAGTCTTCCTCAGGATGGACAAATTAGCTGAAGCTAATACTGCTCTCCGCGATTTACTGCCCGAAGATGTTAATATCTGGAATCTGAACTGTGTAGTTTACGAGAAGGCGGTCTCCCTGCTTAGCGACGATAGAAGTAACAATACTTCGGTACGTCTGAGTAAGACACGCGAGCGTATTGCACAGCTTCAGTTCAAAATTGATACGGCGAAACGGCATGCATCAAATGTTCAGTGTGTGATTAGCTACATTACATCAAATAAAAAGTTCACTTCAAAAGTTAGGGCAATTGCTCGAAATTTGAGGAAAGAAAATCACACGCTGAACAAGAGTAAACTGACGACCATCAAGCAGCAATGGACGTAAAAAATAAGATCTCTTTCAACAGCGAAACAGCGCGTTGAACGGCGAGTTAAGTAGATTCAGGAAAATTCCACCTTTTCTACTAATCCTTCCCGTCTGTTCAATGAAGCGTCATGTGTAGTTAAAAATCTGCCTAGTTAACAAGAGATTCAAGTCTTCTGGGAGCAAGTATATGGAGATACTTATCAGCTAAATGAAGACGCTTCTGACATATCACTCTTTTGTTACTTTTGCCAAAGGCAAAGGTTAGAAGGTCCAGAGGAAGAGTGTCCACCAATTACTGCTGAAGAAGTGAAGAAAGTTATTGCTAGAACTAAGAACTTTTCAGCGCCAGGGCTAGATGAAATCAACAACTTTTGGTGGAAGAAGTTCACTTTTACGCAACAACATCTATCTCGTATATTTACTACTTTCTAGCACGGAGAACAACCCGTCCCGTAGTGGCTAGTGGAAGGACGCACGGTATTGATCCCTAAGACCGGAGATTTGTCAAGTCCAAATAACTACAGGCCCAGAGCTTGTTTAAACACCAGCTACAAGCTATTCACTGGCATCCTCAAAGAGAGGATATTGTGATCTATCGAGCCGGTATGGAGTGTAATAGTCGAACAACGTGGATGCAAGAGAGGGCTGGCAGGTTGCAGGGAGAACCTGTTAACAGACAGGTGTATTACCCAGGACTCGATCAGGTATCGACAAAATCTGTCCATGGCTTGGATTGATTACCGTGAGGCATTCGATAACACGAACCATGAGCTACTTATTAAGCTCCTTGAGTGCATGGAAGTGCATTCAAAAATAGTGAGATGCATAAAAGAGCTTATGCTTTTGTGGCGGACAAGATTTGTCATAATATCTGACGAAAGACAAGTGATTACAAGCTTTGTCACATATTGGAGGGGGGTCTTGCAAGGAGACTCTCTAAGTCCGATACTTTTCTGCATCTCCCACTTGCCTGTATCTATTGTGCTCCGAGGCAAAAGCTCTGGATACCTATGTGGCGCGCCGAACAGAAGAGAATATAAGGTCAACCACCTTTTATATATGGACGACCTTAAACTCTTTTCTTCCTCGAAATAGGACCTTAACATCCATGTCGAGGCGGTAAATAGGTATTCTAAAGCTATTGGCATGAGCTTCGGACTGGACTAGTGAGCCTGCGTCCACCTATGCCAAGGAAGACTAGAAACTACATCATCGTTTGACGATCAGGATGTTCAACTCATAGGCGGAAAAAACATACAACCTCTTGGTATTGGAGAAACATATACATATCTTGGAATACCGCAAGCGGAAAGCCAAAATGTGCGTAGGTTAAAAACGGCCCTTGGCAAAAGGTATCGCCAAATTCTCAGAAAAATTTGGGCTTCCGAATTATCTGGAAAGAATAAGATCCAGGCGACCAATATGCTGGCCATTCCTATACTGCTCTACACGTTTGGTGCAGTAAAATGGAATCTCGATGAGTTGAAGCAACTCGACCGAAGCACACGCAAGATGATGACAATACATGGAAGTCTTCCTCCTAGATCTTCCGTACCTCGGAAATATCTCCCTCGAGATAAAGGGGGTAGAGGCTTGCTAACCTTAGAGTATCTTCATCGAAGAACGGTTCTGGCTACAGCCTGCTCAATTCTAAAAAGCACGGATTCCCTTATGCGACTCGTACATCCACATGAAGTCGCCAATACTGAGGTGTGTCAATACCATGCAGCAGATAGGGCTGCAGAGGAGCTTGACCTCCCATTCAATTCCAGCGACATTACACATGGCCTAGCGTCACTAACACCAATGGTCCTCAAAAGTCGTACACAGGAGGCAGAAAATACGCTCCTACTAAGAGAACATACTGAGAAACCCCTCCATGGTAAGTTCTACGGCATCCTACGTAGAGAAGAGCTCTCGATGGGTCTGTCCAACATGTTTCTCAAGTCTGCTGGATTGAGATCGGAGACCGAGGGATTTCTTTTTGCCTGTCAAGACGGCGTCATAGACACCTTAGTTTACCGCGAGCGCATAATGAATGTACCTGTACGCGATACCAACTGCCGAGCGTGCAAGGAAGAGCCCGAAACACTTGGACATGTTCTCAGTGGATGCTCTAAATATGCACACTGCGCGTACATAGAGAGACACAATGCGGCTCTAAACGTGTTATATTACTATCTTAGGCACTTCTATGGTGTTGATCTATTGCCCGTCTTGCCATACGCCCAGAGAGAACTCGAGTCCTTTGTGGAGAATGATCAGTGTAAGATCTATTGGAATTTCTCATTCTCCACCACTAAACGTATCAATGCTACGAAGCCTAAAATTGTCCTCTAAGATCTGAAAGATAAGATCATTTACGTGATTGAATTCTCGGCACCAGCCGATGGTAATATCACGGCAAAGGAGGGAGGAAAACGGGCGAAATATCAAGAACTTCTTTCCGAGCTGAGTAGGCTGTACCAGAGATACAAAATCCATCTTATAATTCTCATCCTCGGCTGTCTTGGAGGAATGAAAGCTTCATTTATCAGCCAACTCAACAAGATTCCGGCTTGCCAGCGTCCGGCTCATTTCATCGCGAACCGAATGCAAAAGTCTGTTCTTCTGGGATCACTCCATCTGGTCCGTCAACACTGTTCCTCTTAACATTCTACAAAGATTGGTAGCTCCAAAAAAATATGCAGAGGTGAAACCTTCATCTCCAACTGTCCAGTCTGCCACGTGAGGTCATCCGTGGCTAGATACCTGACTCCAAGGAACAGTGTTGCACGATGTTATCTAGCGTGAATTTCCCGCTCTTGCTCACATTTTACCGTAGAATCAAGAGCAATGCTGCACATGGAAACAACAATGAAACCACGAAAGCACCAAAATGTTGTGGATGCGGTTCAAAACGATCGAACGCGAAGAGCACCCGACAGTGTGTCGGCAAACAATGCCGATCATCCTAGAGTTCGGGGTGCTGAAAATAATTTAGATGGAAACACGACGACAAGCCGGCGAAACGCCCACATTGAGTGGACGGATGAAATAAAGGATGACGTGCTAGACTGTCACGATGCCAGCATAACCCCTCTTCACCGAGGCTTCATGGCGCGTATGTACACTCTGTAGTGCCAGAAATAACCAAAGCTTCAGCACGTTTCGCATCGGTCTTTGCGAAATTAAGCCGACTACCTCCGAAAAAATAGATATGAACGCGGAGCGCTTCCCCAACCGCTGCTTGATCAAGCTGCAGACGAAGATGAGGAAGCGACATTAGGTTCAACCGCAGAAAACAGGCACCTTCTGAGAGATGATCGCGATTCCAGTACAAGGAGGAACATCGACATGCAAGTTCCTTATAAGCCCCACGATCTGGCCGAAATGGATGCCTCCTTTTCTTAAGGAAATCTCGGAGGAGTTCGACCTCTGGAACATCAATTACTCAACTTATGGTGCTTCGGGAGCTTCGGCTGACTCAAATAGAAGGCTAAAACCGACGATGGATGAAAAGACCAAAAGAAGCTTGCATCAACTAAACAAGAAGATTGGATGGGCAAGACAGAATGCGTCCCGTGTACAATGTGTGATTCACTACATAACATCTGGTAAACCGTTGACAGAAAGGGTTCGAAAGTTTGCCAAGAACTAAGGATCTTGAA
This sequence comes from Andricus quercusramuli, assembly GCA_932178445.1. NCBI lineage: Eukaryota > Metazoa > Arthropoda > Insecta > Hymenoptera > Cynipidae > Andricus > Andricus quercusramuli. The sequence goes on from CAKNXH010002450.1 coordinate 34,609, forward strand.
TCACACACTAAACATGTCAAAGCTGCTGACAATCAAGCAGCACATTGTTGACAAAATACGGCTGATATACAACGCAAAAAGGAGAATACAAAAGAGGAGAGATGGATCAGGGAGAATCAGCTGTTTCTCGCTGACCCATCGCGCCTCTTCAGCGATCTCCCTGTTTCTGTGAAGAATCCACCCAAGCCTAAGGAGGTAGAGACTTTTTGGGGAGCGGTGTACAAGATCCCGGAAACACTAGAGTTGAAAGAAGATAATGCCAATATCATCCGCTTTAAGGAGTCTTGCGACAACCTCAAAAAATCTGAGGACGAACGTCCATCAATCACTGCCGAAGAGGTGAAAAAAGCACTCAGAGGCACGAAGACCTTTTGAGCTGCTGGAACAGATTGTATCAAGATCTTCTAGTGGAAGAAGTTCACTTCCACACACCAACATTTGGCTCGCAGATTCACCTCATATTTAAAGTCGGAGACGCCCGTTCCGCAGTGGCTGTTGTTAGGACGCATTATACTGCTGCCGAAAGATGCAACTTGTCCAACCCAGAAAATTACAGGCCAATAACTTGTTTGAACACACTGTATAAGATCTTTACAGCTGTCCTAAACAATAGGATTGTTCGACGAATTGAGCCTGTATGGCGATGAATGTACAAAAAACGTGGCTCCAAAAAAGGTGTAGCAGGCTGTCGAGAGAACCTGCTAATTGACAGGTGTGTCTGTAAAGACGCTGCAGCCCATCAGCGCGTCCTGTCAATGGCCTGGATTGACTACCGGAAAGCTTTTGATTCAACCGCTCATAGACTTATCATCTGTCTGTTTGAAAGCTTGAAGGTACATCCACACATAGTGAGATGCATAGAGAGATTAATGCCTCTTTGGAAAACTAGATTTTCACTCTCATAAGGTCACTCATGTATTTTCTATGGATGACCTGAAGATGGTAAAAGCCATCTGGTAAAAGCAAACTTCAAACTGCTATAAATATCCTCAAGAACTACACAGGAGAGATTGGGATGGACTTTGGTTTGGACAAGTGTGCCAAAATTCATCTTAAGAAAGGAAAGATGACTGGCGATCCCAAGGACCCTGAGTCAAGCTGGAAGGCTCTACTGAAGCTTGAAATTAAAAAAAAAAAATCAACAAATTCCATGGGTGGTTATTGAAAACAGTTAATTATAGCAATAACACACTATTACATATTATTTTTTTTCTGTTTTTTTTCTACGGTAGTCGACCACAATTGTAACTAATACGTTGAAGGGGTATCCGTCCACTATTGTCAAAGTCGGTTGACCGGCGCGGCACATTCTACCAGATGTACGAAAGTTGAAGAAAAAAAGGTCACTTTACGAGGCAAAGGATCAAGCAGGACATCGATACCCTGCAACCCGCTGAAAGTATCATCGACTTCTTTTATGCCTCCAGTCCCAAAAAAAAAAACTGGAAAACCATAATGTGCGATAGCGTGTTATTGTTGTAATTAACTGTTTTTGAAAAGCAACCATTGCAATTGTGGATTTTTTTTTAAAATTGCAAGCCTCAGTAGAGCCTTTCAGCTTGATTAAAAGCTGAGTTAGCATCCTTCGCTTTTATTTACTGCCGACACCAAAGTTATAAATATTTTTGAATTTTTCGAAAACGTACTCGTAAATAAAATTTCAAGGTAACTACTCGATTTTTTGTAAAAGAATTGATGCAGTTTACGACGAAATACAGCGGTCAAAAGTTAACCGAATTACAGAAGGTGCTTTTAGTCACGTTTTTAACCTTCACTGGAAATTTGCATGAAAAGTTATGGACGCATCGCGATGAAATGATATTGTGCTTACTCGTATTAAAATGAGGATTGACAAGATGTTTTTCCTTTTTTTAAGCGATTTTTTCTTGATTGAGTTATTCTATGATTTGTATCGGGGCCAGGATTTTTGAAACAGATAGTAAGTAATCGCATTTTATCAGAGGAATTGTTACTGGTATGTCAGTTTCCTAGCTGGTAACGGGATAACTACCGTACTTTACTAGGGAGGCTTGTTTGCATCTGTTACCTGCCACACCAGTAACATGGTTGCAACAGCCAGCAGCCATCTTAAACTTCTTGCGCTTGTGCAAGGAATAAGCATTCATTGGCTTCATGATTCTCCGCGAAATTCAAAAGTGCAAAATTAAATAGCTTTGACATTAGTTTTGTAATGAATAAAAAAACATGTTCCATTTTTGTTTGTAGTACACACGTTTTTTAAATTATAGATACCGGTAAAATAATCTAAATAACACAGCAAAATGGTTTAATTCAAAAATCGGTACAGAATATCTATAAGCGTAAATATTTGAAAAATTTACAATTAAGATTCATTATTTACAGATTTTAAAGTTGAAATTTAAACACTCAATCTCGGAACAAAGAAATTTTTTGTTGTTGAAAATGTATTACTTGTTAATATTGATGTGCTACTGCAAGTCTTGTATAAGGAAGAAATGTTTGAGGATGTCAAGGACGAATTTTTAGAAATAATTAGATAGTTAAGTAAACAGAAAAATATTTGGAAACCCGTAATTGTTATTTTATAAAATTGACTTGTTAAATTTTTAATTATGCCGCATCTACTAGAACAGATAGACTATCTGTTTACTGAATTATTATATAGGAATCCTACAAAAAAAAAGTTCAACGTGCTGGTTAATTGTCCTAGAATATATTTCAAATACACTAGAGTCCCACTATAGTAGTTCCCGAGATAAGGGGCAAGGCGGTCCAAAGGGACGAGAGGGAGGCGTTTGTAAGGTCAGCGGAGCCATGTTTATGGTCCGGCGCTATAAGAAGCCACAAACAAGAAGGAGAAGAAAAATGGTATGTATATTCCCGAGATAGTGTGTTTCTTGATTAGGGGTACCCACGAAACGGCTACTATAGCGGAACTCTAGTGTGTAACGAAAGGTAATGGGAAAAATCATCAAATTCGTCATTTGTATCTTCATCTTCATCTTTGGCTTTTGTTTATTTTTTGTAGAATTTGGATAGGTTTACAGCAATTGTGATCTCTTTCCGAAGAAAAATCACTAATGTGGCAAGTACAGATGATAATATATGTATAAATTACAGTATTTGCCAAATTTTCAGGCAATTAAAAAAATCGTTCGATTTAGCTCAACTAGAAAATGTAACTTTTAAATCTACGATGAAATTATTTTGTAATTAGTCTACTTTTGATAAGGCTTCTGTATCTAAAATCTGATGATGAAAAATGTACTCTTCTAATATGAGTAAAAGCCATTCGTATTCAATAAAAGGGGTGTCGATTCTCAAGACGATTAAAAATTTATTATTTATTTATCATTTCCTGAGAAGGCAAAAAGCTGACCAGTCAAATTTCTAAAAACCAAAATCAAAATATTGCGTAAAAATGAAAGTTGTAGATTTCATAATCCCTAAATTTTCGAAATTGATCAGTTTTTACGTTAAAAAATATTATAGTTTTGAATGAAACTGGTTTCGAAATGAAAATGTTTGAAATTGAAAACCGACATTTAAAATCGTTCGAAATTAAATAAAATCCATTTTTTTGTTTGAAAACTAAACATGTTTTTTCAGTCTTTGATATTGTTAAATTGTTTGGTTGTTGTTGTTGTAATTAGTGTTCTTAAATAAGTTCAATAAAATTAGTGCAATAAGTGTAATTTCTGAAAGCACCCAATTTCGAATCTAAATAATTTAAAATCGAAAGATTTTAATAATTTTTAAAAATAATGTTAATTATTTAAAATCGAAAGATGTTAAATTAAAATATTGTAGTCTAAAAGTCATTTGAAAAATTAAATAGATTTCTGAATATTTCTAAGCAGTATTAATGAAAGAAAAAATTGTAAGTGTCCTTTCTTTTTCATTTCGTAACTTCTAAGTAGCGTTTAAGTGTCTTTGCTAAGCAACCCAGATAGCAATCGTGCGTCTCACATCACCCGCGTGTGATGTGAGCAACGCACGTGTGAAGGCATCATACAGAAAACAATATTAATAATATATATTATTGACTTCTCAGGGTTTCGTATCCTTGGATTTTTTGGTTCAAATTCCATCCTTGGACTTTTTTTCAAGGGTGGCGAATGTAGGGGGCGTAGGGAACGAAAAAGTATGATACGAGGAAGTGCCTGAAAGATTTAAGTAACCTTTTTTTAAGGACAATAATTTCAAAATATAATTTTTTGACAATTTAAAAAAAATTGAAAATTTGTTTGAAAATGATTTGTTAACATTTTTTTTTTGTGAAAAATTGTTTTTTCTTTACAAAATTTTGTTTTTTAAATGAAATTTTGTTTCAATTTAGAAAATAGTTTTTTAAATATTTTAATAATACTTAATTAACCTATTAATAGGCTACAAGACCCTTTTTGAACATTTTCATGGGCACATGAAAGCTGGAATATATTAATTAAATGGAATCTGAACTTTTATTATTATATAATAATGAGTAATTATTATATCATAATATTATGTAATACATACATGAGTATAAGGAAGATTTATATATTATTAGAGTTATTATCTTTTGTGAAAAGGATTACTAAGTGCGTTTACGAATTTGAATGTAGCGCGCGCTTAGAAAAATGAATGGGTAGTCAAATGGTGGGAGATGGGAGGCTGTTTGACCAACGAAGTTGAACGTTTCCCCCACCCGTACACAACCTCAGGCATTGCACTCTAAAAAAAATCTGCTGAAAATTACATAAGATTCATAAAACAACAAACTATCCCTACTGTCAAAAACCGTAAAAAATGTCTCGACCCACCCCCCTTGATCTGTTACATAATTTAAGTACGGTCTTTAACTTTGAACTCGTTTTGTATGTCCAGAAAAGTCAAGGAACTAGGAGAAACAATAATGAGGCAACATGCAGAGCTTAAGGAGGACATAGGGGATATCGGACGAATTTTAGAACAATCGCATTCCAGTTCTGGCGACTTACATATTTGCAGATAATAGATATTCCAGCACTTGTTTGAGTGAAAAAGTTTGAAAAAAGGCAAATTGATTTTCAAAACACGTACCCAGAAAGAAAAAAAATTCGCGGGAAATAAAACTTGTTTATATACAAATTGAAGAAAAAGGTTTTAAACAACTATTCGTGCAATACTTCATATATTGTTGTTAAAAATACCGTTTTTCAAACTTGTTCATAAACAAAAGTTTTATTTCGATCGGAATTTTTTTTTCTTTCTCAGTACGTGCCTTGAAAATCCATTTGCCTTCTTTCGAATATTTTAAGTCAGATGAGTGCTGAGATATCTCTCTGCAAATATGTCACTTTTAATGCAAATATAATTGTTTATAGCACTATAATAATTTGAGAACGGTAAATTCTATAAAAAATAGTGTAAGCGGAAAAAAGTCGACTTGTCTTGGTTCAAACTTTCCAAAACATATTATAAAAAAAAATTTCTTTAGAAATACTGTATTTATTGAAAAATCTTGTTAAAATAATTATCGACCAACTTTTCGAAAATGTAATAACTTTTTGTTATTAGTTCTCTAAATAAAATTTTTAAAGAATTTATTTATTTTTCTTTTATTACTTAATAATAAAATATTCATATAAATATGAATAATTTTATACTTATATGAATATTTTATTATTCTCTTATTATTATTTATTATTATTCTTGATTTTATTATTTCTAATGAAAAATCACAATGTGCATGCGATATCGCACGCACGTTATGATAATCATAACATGCGTGCGATATGAACCTCAATTCATGACACATATGCGTGCATATGTGCACGCATATGTGCGTATTGATCCGCATATATGCGTGCGAATACGCCATAATTTTGCAAGAATGTTGTTATCTGGGAAGGTTCCAGTTTGTTTTAAAAAAATTGTAAGATCAAATACGATTGACAGCTTCCTATTTTTGAAGTTTTAATAAGTACCGTGTAGGTTTCCTGTTGAAAAGGATTGAAACCTCTCTTGTTGCAAAATGCCCACCAATCTCTTGAAGCACTGTTGTGTTGTTTGATGGTAGACGCCGCCAGCGATGCCAGTAAAATATTTTCAGCTGACTCTGGAAGATTTTTCTTTATAAAACTTTTCCTGATAACAGACCTGCAACTAGAGTGATTGTAGTTGCCAAGAGATGTTGCTGGGTCCTGTAAGGAGACAAAAGAAGTGTTGATTGAGTGCGAAGATTAATGGTGTGCCTATGACCATCGACTGAAAGACTGGAAACAAAGGCTGCGAGAGCCACTGAGGAGCAACTAAAATATCATAGACCCCCGTGAAGTTGGCCCCCCGAAGTTCACATTTCTCAAATGTTATTTTTACATACGTTTGTAACGTCGTTTTTACTGTTTGTACATTTCATATTTTCGTTTGTACCCTCTTGGTTGCCCAGATACAGACAAACCAAAATTTCGAATGTGCCCCCCGAAATTTGAATTTTACAAATTTTCCTCTTGCATACGTTTGTACGTCGTTTTTACTGTTTGTACATTCCATATTTTCGTTTCTACCCTCTTGGTTGCCCAGATGCAGGCGAATGAAAATTTCGGGACTGCCCCCCGAAATTTGAATTTTTCAAGTTTTCCTTTTGCATACGTTTGTACGTCGTTTGTACTGTTTGTACATT
>CAKNXH010002450.1:41243-60643 GCA_932178445.1 Andricus quercusramuli
TATGCAAAAGGAAAATTTGAAAAATTCAAATTTCGGGGGGCAGATACAGAATTTTGGTTCGTCTCTATCTGGGCATCCAAGAGGGTACAAACGAAAATATGGAATGTACAAGCAGTAAAAACGGCGTAGAAACGTATGCAAAAGGAAAATTTTAAATATTCAAATTTCGGGGGGCAGATACGGAATTTTGATTTGTCTCTATCTGGGGAACCAACAGGGTACCAACGAAATTATGAAATGAACAAACAGTACAAACGACGTACAAACGTATGCAAATTGAAAATTTGAAAAATTCAAATTTCGGGGGACAGTCCCGAAATTTTGATGTGCCTGTATCTGGGCAACCAAGAGGGAAAAAACGAAAATATGAAATGTACAAACAGTACAAACGACGTACAAACGTATGCAAAAAGAAAATTTGAGAAATTTTAATTTCGGTGGGATGCGTGAAGTTAGCCCCCCGAAATCAATTTTGCCCGTTATTTGGTAACCAAGAGGGTACAAGCGAAAAGGTTGAATGTACAAACGTATGTAATAATAAAATTTGAAAAATGTGAACTTCGGGGGCCAACTTCACGTGGGTATACCATAGGCCTCATCTGTGGCTATTTTTCTTAGGGTTCTTAATATCATTAAGGAGGGTGCAAAAGCGTAAAAAAATTTTTTCTTCCATGAAATAGTAAAAGCGTCAATTGCTACTGCCTCACGATCTTCAACCCAAGAACAAAATAATTCACATTTAGAATTAAGTCCAGTTGAAAATAAATCAATTTTAGGATTATTTTATAAATTCAATTTTAAACAAGGATAATTTTGTAAAATTTTTCAGAAAGCATAGTCCGCTAGTTCCCACTTGGTGTAAAAATTTCTGAGCCTGGATTCTCGATCTGCTCCTACATTGTCATTTGAGGCGATGTAAGATGCATAATTCCAAATTTTTTGATTCTAGCACCACCTCCTGCTTCTGCTTTTGCTTCTTTGTGTTTCAAAAACCATGGGCTGTTGAGCCGTGGCAAAATGAAACCCAACCGGACATAGATGCATCAGAAAATATCTCTTTCTAAAATAAAAACTGTCGTATTCGGCATTCTGAAGAACGCACTTTTGCTTCCCATCAATTCAAATCGTTATGTAAGGAAGTTGACACAGACATATGGTCGTTATAGTTCCTATTAGCCAATATAAGAGCCAATATAAGAGCTTTTCTCGTAATTTATAACAAACCCCAGCGACTGAAGCAGTGTGATCGATATGTGAATGTATTCGAAGCAGGCTCCAAAAGATGTACCAATAAAGAGAAAATCATCTGAATAAACCACTGATAACAGAGCTTTGTTCCTTAAATAACTTGCTACCGGTTTCATAATTTTTGTGAAAGCGTAGGGACTGATATTTAGCCCGAACAGCAGACAATTAAATTCGTAAAGAACTCCTTCAAAGCGAAATCTCAAATATTTTCTATACCTCTCATCAACCGGTACAAGTAAATAAGCATTCTTTAAGTCTATGTGCCTCATAAAGTAATCCCTTGTGAGTAGCTTAGAAGCTGTTCATAGGTCCTCGATCTGAAAACGAGGTACCTCTGTAAGCTCATCTAAATTTTCAAAATTGAAAATGAACCTCTTCGATCCATTTGGCTTATTTACAAGAAAAAAGGATGATGGAAATTCTCCCTTTAGACCACTGGAATTAGACATAAAAATCGAGTCAAATAACAAAAATTCCGAAGGCCTTCAAAAAAATTCTATAGCTGTTTTTTTATATCTTGAACATAAAATAACATTTTACAAAACGTGATCGGGTCAGCATTTTGCTTAAAAAAATTAATTTACAACATTTGCCCCCATTGCTTCACGAAAATTCAAAACATTTTGCAAACTTGAGTGAGTAATCATAAGTACAGTCTCTATCTTGTAATAAATTTGCAAAACGTTCGTGATACGGCAACATTTTTTTAATTTAAATTTACTATTGTTTTGCAAAATGCTGTTTCTGCTTTTTTTCATCGAGAAGAGACTATTATATGATTTGCCAAACTGAAGAAATAACACAAATTAACGTTTCTTTAATTATTGTTAAATGTTTTGCAATCTGACTCCTATAATTCCAGCGAAAATTGCGAAGGTTGTGTTTTTGGGTAGCAAATGTTAGAAATCTCGAGAATAGGAGATTATCAAATTTGCAAAACGTTGCTCGGCCGGCAATAATATTAAAATTGCAATTGAACAAATTAGCTACTTTTGCGAAATAGCCGAAAATTACAAAAAATTTGCAAATCATACTGAGTGATAAACAACTCATTACCAACGTTATATATAACATTTGCAAACTGTTTCCAACTTGGCGACATTATTAATTATAAACAAATTATTATTCTGTTTATCTCTCCCCAGCGAAAATACCGAAGGTTTTGCAAAATGTCCTTTCTGCTTTTTTTAATTCAAAAGAGAATAATATATGATTTGCAAAACTAAATACATAACGCAAATTATCGTATTTTTAAATTATTGTTGAATTTGTTTGCATTCGACTCTTAAAATTCCAGCGATAATTGCGAAGGCTGCGTTTTTGGGTAGCAAATGTTAGAAATGTCGAGATTTAAAAACTATCAAATTTCCCAAACGTTGCTCGGACGACCATAATATTTAAATTGCAATTAAACGAATAAGTTACTTTTGTAAACTAGCCAAAAATTACAAAGATTTTGCAAATAGTACTGAGTGATAATTGACTAAGTACTAACATCATATCAGATTTGTAAACCGTTTACTACTTGGCAACATTATTAATTATAAACAAATTATTATTTTGTTTATGACTCTCCAGCGAAAATACCGAAGGTTTTGCCAAATGTTATTTCTGCTTCTTTCCACTGAGAAGAGACTATTATATAATTTGTAAAACAGTATGAATGGAGCACATCATCGTTTTTTGAATTAATGTTGCATTTTTTTGCAATTCCACTCATAAAATTCCTGCAAGAATGGCAAATGTTGCGTTGATTCAAAATATCAAATTTTCCAAAGGTTGTACGACCGGCAACAATATTAAAATTGCAATTAAATAAATTAAGTACTTTGTTAAACTAGCCAAAAAATACAAACATTTCGCAAATCGTACTTAGTGATAATTAACTTACTAATAACGTCCTATGTTCATGGTATCTTGTTTCTTTAAAAAAGTTTTTTAAAGTAATAAAATAGCTGCCAATGTAGAAAAAAGAGGAAAAATTTGAAAAAGAAGAAAAAACGAGTGACCATATGCAATTCAGTAATTGCGTGAACATTTTTGATAAGTGAATTATTTTTATAAGGTTACCGGAGCATGATTAAAATTTTTCATTTATTTTGAAAATTAAGACAATTTTAGAGACAATTGTATATTATAAAACGACTGTGAATAAATAACGATGTTGCCTTTCCTCCCATGTAACTATTTAGTGCATTGCATATCAAGGGACGAGAGACAACAATGTTACTTCCGATAACTGAGTAATGAAACCAAAATTTCTATCATAATATTCAGAAATTAAAATCTTTTAGTAATTTATTGTTTCGCGGTTATTGATTGAGATGGTTTACCTTTTTTAATTTCTCAAAAGCCATTCGTGAGTTCGAATGAAGTATATTTTTCACCTTCAATGTAATTACACTTGATATTCGAGTGGAAATGATGATTCGCCGTTCTCTACTCATAGATTTCTCTCGAAGCTTCTAGTGGGAAACAAACTTTGTGGACTATAAACACCGATAACATATAGTACTATGCAACACATATTTTACTTTAGGCTATTCTGAAGTTTAAGCTTAAAATTTTAGGTCAATTTTCTATTGATTTATTATTCGTATTATATAATTTGTACATAATCCGTATACATTCGTAGCCAATATGGAAATTGAAGAATTTTTTGGGTTGTTCTTGAAGGCAGATTCGAATTCAGAGATAACATCCTTTCAAATGTAAAATATATAAATCCAAAAATCTGAATATTAAAGAACAGACAGTACAGGAAATATATACAGACACATTGTACTCGGAAGGTTCGTAGACATTTTCTTATAAAACGAAAATGATCGAAATTTTGTATTCCGTCCTTCGCGTTATGATTGACAATTCTGTTGATGGATCATTCCCCGTCAAAGTGTATATTTTATACTTGTAGGCCCCCCGATTTTTAAAATTAGAATAATCATAATAATTGACCAATGGGAATGCTTCCTGTATTGATACTTTCTAAAAGCATTACTAATTTTCAGTTTTAGTTCTAATACGGGCGCTCAAGCTATAAAGCCTATTGTGCCACATCCTTACTTATTCACTCTCAGCAGTCGACCCCAGACCTCTTGACGAAGCCCAGTATATCGACCACTGATCGCGTTTCGATTTCCGCTGTTTCCATAAAATGGACCCCGGGGGTCTGTTGCTGAGCCTAGCTAATGCCGGGCAGTGACTTAAAACATGCAGGGATGTTTCGTCATCCCTGCCGCACCTCCTGCACTCCGTCGTGGGGATATACCCCATTTTGTGCATATGATAGTTCATGTGTTTGTGCCCTGGCAGGGTTCATACCACTGTCCTTATGTCTTTCTTGAGTAAACTTAGGATTTTCATGGCTCTGCCCATCCTATACGTATACCCAAGGATGGATTTCGCCAGATGGCAACCCTTGGTTTGTTCCCAGTATTCCCTGTTTTTTGTTCGGATCCAGTTTTTAATGGCCATTCCGACACTGCAAGACGCTATTCCCAGTACCGGTTCCGATCTTACGAATTCGCTCGCTGCGCCGCACTTTGCCAACTTACCCGCCTTTTCGTTGCCTTTGATCCCTGTGTGACCAGGGACCCATATGAGAGCCACTTTGTTCCTTTCTGCAAGTTGGTTTAATGCCTTTTTGCATTCCCAAACCAGTTCCGATGTTATGTCTGGTTTCCCTATTGCAGTTAGTGTCGCTTGGCTGTCTGCACAGATCGTGATCTGTCTGCCAGCAGCGTTTTCCTCTATTAGTGTTTCAGCACAGCGAAGGACGGCTAGGTCCTCCGCTTGAAAGACAGTAGCGTGGCGCTGATATCACTCGGGAGTCTAGTGTGTTTAGTCCCCAGAGTCCATCTATTTGCTCTTGTCAGGCGGCCCATCGCGCGAGCCGCTCTGGCGGTTACCGCAACATGTAGGAGTTCCTCACAGAGCATGAATCCTATCGCCGCTGTGGGCGCAGGCCTCATTGCTTCAGTCAAACCCCTCAATGCTAGCGTTTGTAATCTTGGCTGCCTGTCCTGCATTGTTTTAAATTCTACTCGTTGCTAACAGACCACGACCGCGTGTAGGAGCCTGGGTTTTGAGACAGCAGAGTAGAGCCATGCAAACATTTTAGGCCCTAGCCCCCACGTCAACCCAAAGGCTCCCTTGCACATCTGGAAAGTAATTTCCTGGATTGGGTCTCCAGGTGCTTTGTCCTGCTCAGCTTGCTATCTAGGATTACTCCTAGATATTCTACTTAATCTGAAAACGTCAGCTTCCCACCACAGAATACAGGAACGTCAGCTTTCAAAACTTTATAATTCCTCGTGAAAATGACCAGGTTGGCCTTTTCCGGATTTACCGAGAGTCCTGTGCTATCGCACCAGATCTCTACGATGCGCAGCGCCGACCTTATAAGACCATCAGCGTTTCCACCTGAGCCCCCCTAACTAGGATTAAAAAGTCGTCCGTATATCCTTGGGTATAGCACCCTTCTTTATTTAGCCTTCGAAGTAGGACGTCCACTACAATGCACCACAGGAGAGTCGGCAGGAAACCCCCCTGTGGGCAACCCCGCGGAGCTATCCACCTTACTAGGCCTTCATCCCATCTGGTTTCAAGTCTTCTTCGGCGTAGCAAGCTTCCTATCCAGCATACTAGCTGGTCCGGCATGCCACATCTCAAAGCCTCTTGGCGGATGACTTCTGGAGGAGTATTGCTGAAGGCACCTTCTATATCCAAAGAAGCGCCCACAGCATACGCCCTTCGTTCCAACTGCTGCTCCAATTTTGCTACAACAGCATGAAGCGCAGTTTCTACCGAGCAGCCTGCTTGGAAAGCATGCTGCCCTATATGATGCGGAGAGGCCAAAAGCACCTTATCCCTAATGTATATCTCGATCAGCTTCTTTTGCGTCTTTAGGATAAAAGATGTTAGGCTGATTGGTCGGAAATCTTTGGCAGCAGCGTAACCCTCCCTGCCAGGTTTGGGTATGAAGGCCACTCTGTCAACCTTTCATGCCGATGGCACGTTTTTGAGGGCTAGACTTGCCCTAAATAATTTCGTCATAGAAGGGATGACCAAATCCATGCCATTTTATAGAATCGCTGGATAAATGCCATCCGTCCCTGGTGATATAAACGGCCAAAAGGACCCTGCGGCCCATTCTACCTTTTTGTAATCATCGACCTCAGCGGCGAAACTCCAGTCAGCCCTCTCCACCCCCTGGCCCCGGTCTTCCTCCTCTTGGTCGATTCCGGATTTTTCGCTAGGATCTTGTGGAGCTTCGCTGTTTCCGGAATGTTTTTCGATTCCTCCAGAAGCCCCTCCAATCTTTCTGCTTATACTTCCTTATATTTTTATTGTACTCGCACTGTGCCGTCTTATAGATGTCCCAGTCCGAAGGCAATGTAGTTCTATTTGCCCTATTGCACAACATTCTTGTCTTTCTACGGAGTCCCTCCAGGTGGGTGTTCCACCATTCTGCTACCTTCCTAGACTTGATTGTGCTTGTAGGGCAATTGTTCTCATATGATGTTGTCAGAGACCTTCGCAGAAAATCCGCAGCGTGCTCCAACTCATCAATGGTACCATAGCTTGTGGGGAATTCCGCAAGCCTCCCTTCGAGTTCCTCTTTATATGAGTCCCAAAGTTTATTTCTGGGGCTTCTGATATTAGAAACCGCCGGTTTTCGTAGGGTTAATCGGAACACGATGTGTTTGTGGTCCGAAAGAGACTCCTCATCGGAGACTCTCCAATCTACTTCCCTGATCCTCAGTGCACCTGAGCATATAGCCAAGTCGAGAACAACGCTTCTGTTTTTAGTCTGGAATGTGGGAGTATCACCCTGATTCAGAATCTTCAGTTCTGTGCCTGATATGTATTCAATTAAATCTCTCCCTCTGTCATTGATGTTTGTGCTTCCCCTCACCGTATGGTGAGAGTTCGCATCACAACCCAACAACAGAGGAATCTTGTTCTCTTGAAAATACCGAATTAGAGCCTCAACCTCTGTGGGAGGCGGGGGTCCCTGGGCATCGCCAGGAAAGTAAGCCGAGGAGCCGTTGAGATCTCTGGAGCAGAATTAAGGCACCAAGGTCGCATCCATACCCTTGACGGCTGTGCATGCCCTTGGCGTTTTTTCGCGTGGCTTCTTACACATGGAGCCACATTCTGACAGGCCGCAAATCCTTTCCCTGTATAACTAGGGTTCTCGAATTAGGGCGATCCCTGTCTGCATCACAGACATGCGTCTGGCTAGACCGCCGAGGCGCCTTTGCTGTCGTGCAAATAATCTGCGTAATGGAGATTCCCGTCTTAGCCATTAAGAGGCTACTTCGGGGCATCTCCGTACGCTTCTGGGACCCCTGCCGATCCCAGTTGGGTCACCCGGAAGGACTCCATCATCTTCACTATTTCGCACTGCCTTTGGTGGATTCCCTTCTATGGAGCCTCCCGCCTTTGGCAGTGGTTTTGGGAGAGGGACCCGAAGCAGATACCTCATCGTTTGTGTTTTGTTTTTTTGAATTATCGGCTAACATTTCTGTCCCACGAGAAGCCAGGGAATTAAAAAACTCCCACCGCAGAGCCCCGCTTGCAGGGGACGGGTCTACATACTATGGGATTCGACCTGGTGTCCCAAAGTCCCCGTCATGGCACCTCCTTCGAGACCCCTACCTGTCCACTTCTGCTGCGGGGGGCAGGCCTGGATGTCAAAGGATTTGATGACCCTGGTACCATTCAGCTTTCGACACGGCGATCACATTTTAGCTTGGGAGCATGAGAACTCGTGCTCTCGATATTTCAGTGGGCTTTGCCGTTACCCCCTGGAAGGACCGCTCTTTAGTTTGAGTCTCACCGACCAGAGTCCGTCAGTTCCCCAGAGTAGCCACACCACGCAATATAGCCCCTCAGGTTCACCCATTCCAGATGTGTGGTCAATGAGCCCCTTCAGCCCTCCCACCAGCTACAAGGTCCCGCGATCCCTAGGGAGGAAAAAGCTTCATAAGTAATGCTTTTATAAAATTTCAATACAGGAAGCATTCCTATAGGTCAGTTGTTGTGGTTACTCGATTTTTAGAAACCAGGTGGCTTACACGTATAATATTTATACTTTGACGGAGAATGATCCTGAAAGTGAAGTGTCGCTAAAACTATTGATTTTTATGAAATATTTTATGTTTAAAAATAAACTTCAAGCCTTCGATACACCATACAACTTCTGCGATTTGCGAAATCTTTGTATTTTTTGGCTACTTCAACAACGTAACTAATTTGTTTAACTGCAATATTAATATTGTTGCTGCTCGTGCAACATTTTGAAAATTTAATATTTCTTAGATTTCGATTTTTCCAAAAAAATTGTACCCAAAAACGCAAAATTTGCAATTCTCACAGGAATTTTATGAGTGGAATTGCAAAAAATGCAACGTTAATTTAAAAAACGATGATGTGCGTTATGCATGCAGTTTTGCAAATCATATCATAGTATCTTCTCAATGGAAAGAAGCAGAAATAACAATTTGCAAAACCTTCGGTATTTTCTCTGGGGAGTCATAAACAAAATAATAATTTGCTTATAATCAATAACGTTGTCAAGTCGTAAACAGTTTGCAAATCTAATATGATGTTGGTAATTAGTTTATTATTACTCAGTACGATTTGCAAAATGTTTGTAATTTTTGGCTAGTTTACAAAAGTAACTAATTTGTTTAATTCCGATTTTAATCTTATTGCCGGCCGAGAAATGTTTTGCAAATTTGATAAATTTCAAATCTCGACATTTCTAATATTTGCTACCCAAAAACACAACCTTTGCAATTTTCGCTGGAATTTTAGGAGTCGAATTGCAAAAATTTTAACAATAATTCAAAAAACAATATTTTTCGTTATTTATTCAGTTTTGTAAATCATATAATAGTCTCCTCTCAATGGAAAAAAGCAGAAACAACATTTTGCAAAACCTTCGGTATTTTCGCTGAGAAGTGATTAAAAAAATAATAATTTGTTTATAATTAGCAATGTCGCAGTATCACGAACGTTTTGCTAATTTAATACAAGATAGAGACTGAATTTGTAATTACTTCGCGTTTTGCAAAATGTTATTTTATGTTCAACATATAACAAAACAATTATAGAATTTTTTTGAAGACCTTCGGAATTTTCGTTAATTGATTAGCTATTTTCACTGTTCTATAAGCTGACTGATGGTAAACACTGCCATGCGTTCTGAAGGAATACCAGTATGCATAAAATGCTGAATTAAAATAACTTCCAAGGCATTTCCTAATTGTCGATTCAAGGCAAGGAAATATACAAATCAATTTATTTTATTCAGCAAATCCTAATGCAAGAATTTTATTGCAATAATTCTACTGCAAGAATTTTATTGCAAAAACTCTATTGCAAGAACCCTGTTACAAATATTCCTGTCACATAAAGACGTAATTTCAAATTGCCAAATTGCTGACAACAGCTATAAGTAGCATTCGATCAATTTAGGTGAATATTGCAGTGAATATCAGTCAGCACATTCCATTATTCCGTACATTCAACTTCCAAATCATCAAAAATCCCCATCGAACGAGTTTACCACCAGCCGATGAGCTAAAACAAAATGGCAGCCTGAGGAAGAACGTACGAGTGAGTATTTCTTCTTTCGGTATCTTTTACTTAAAAAGTTAAAGCTATAATCGCCCGTCTGCAGTTTGAGATCGGGTTTCAATAGTCTCCAATTCATAAAGAAAAGGTAGAGTCTATTAACTCCGCGCGGACGATAAAACCCTATTTTGAAAAAAGAACTCGCCTGACGGGTTATATAATTCTTTTCGAAGCATTGACAGTTTACGCTTAAAGCTTAGTGAAAGACGTTCGAGGTACCGTGACAAATGTCACGGAGAAAAATTCTTCTTTCGAATTTTAAAACGAGAGGCGAAGTTTCTGAGAAAGACTCTAATTTAGAATTACCCAGAGAAAGAAATAGAGAAGAAGAGGTTTTTTGAAAGTACTACCACTCTTCTCGTTAGACACAATGTATTTCTCTTCCAAGATAATTTTTAAAAGAAATTAAAAGACTAGAAGTTCGTGTGCGTAACGCGCAGGTGTTGAAGAAAATTTTGAGAACGCCTATTTTCAAGCAAAGCACCGAAATAGGAGCAAAATCTCTGTCTCTCTCTCTCTCTTTCCACGATTACAAATGAATCATTTATAATTATGTATGCTCAATTTAAAGAAAACCTTTGTCTCTTCTTGAAGTCACATCCCCCAGTATTTAAATATGGAAACAATATCACTCTCAGCCTGAGAGTAGAAAATTCGAAACCAATAATAGAAACAAATTTTGCATACAGCTAAATCGGCAGTTTGTGGAAGGCTCCCGGTATTGAGAATTCACTAGAATATTTAATGGACATCGACAGCCAGTTGGCGGTACGTAACAAACTGGTGGTGGCAGCGGTGGAATTTATTTTCACGGAATTGTTATGCCACGTTAACAATAACCTATTTCTTTAAATCTGGTTGCTATTTAAGTATTATAGTGTCTGAAAATTTTCTGACAATGATGAACCGAATTATTCTAAGCAACTGAAAATTGTGCAGCTAAAATATGCTAAGCAATTTCCTCTTATGTTCACTATGCAGCTATAGTATGCTAAATAGTTGAACGTGATTGAGTAAAACAAGTTAAGCGTTTTCGAGAAATTTTTTAAAAACATTTAAATCGGCATTCGATTCTCACTTTGAAATAAAAAGACAATAATTATGCAGCTATTGTATACTGAGTAATTTTTGCCTTTCGTTTATTATTTAGCTAAAGTATGCTGAATAATTCAACATGATCAATATTTGAGAAGTGAAAATTGACACTCTATTTAGATGAATTTTAATTTTGAGTTTAATTTTCGACTCTCATTTCAAGTGTCTTTGTCGACTCTGAAATATTAAAACGACAATTATGCAGGTTAATTATGCTAATTACATTTCGTTAATGTTCACTATGCAGCTATAGTATGCTCTAATAATTCTAATAGCTCTAATAGCTCTTTAATAGTTGAACGTAAATAATTCACAGATTCGAAAATTGACATGTTTCATTATGGATTTTAAAACAAAATTTTACTTTTATCCGTTTTTGTTCATAGTCCAATAAATAATTTTCAATGTCTGCCTTGCCCGGTCTCAGTATAAAAAACTCAAGCCTCGTGCAGGTAAAAAATTCCGTGCAAGAAGAGACAAAGCGTTGTGTCTGATATATGCGGAACAAAGTTTGGCTGGAAAATCTATTGTTCACGAGATAAAAAAAGTGACACAGCCCAACGGAACTTCCGCGAATTTTCCGTTCAATCTGAGACTTGTGAATCCACCACCTCAGCGAGAGGAGGATAAATTCGAACCGATCACAAATTTCCACCAATTTAGCAATATTTTCGACACCCTGATTGGTAACGCTCAAAAGAAAATTGAGCAGAATGATTATAAGAAAATAACCGACACTGATCTGAAAACTCTAGATTCCAATTCAGATTCTGAATCGAAACAATAACTTATGAAAAAAAAATAATTTCAGTTTTTCTCGCTTTTATTTCGCCTTGCCTGAATAAAACGAGAAACACAAACTTTCTGCTATGTTCAGCAATATTATGATTAGATGAAGAAAATTCCCTGCTCGACTCATATTAAAATCAATAGAAATGAATTCATAATTGTTTTAGTCATACATATGACGGACCAGAAATCAGTTGAGAATTGATTCATAAATTAATTATAATTTTTATTCCTCTTATTATGGAACAGTAGGGCAAAGAAATGCAACGTAGCTCCAAGTGCACGACCTCGTGCCAGAAGTGAATAAACGGGAGCGAAAGCAAAAGCAACGCACCGGCAAACGTGTGAAACGGAGGAAAGAGAAGGCTATTGCACTCGTCCTCCAAGCAAGTGAAGAAAAATTATATGGAGTTTAAATACTGAAAATAAAAGTTCCTTTTTTTAAATAAAATAAAACAAGCCCTTATTCTTTTCCAGAATTGCTGCTAAGAATGAACATATTCTGATGTGGTATCGCTTCCCTCTTGAGTAGGATTTACCTTATAAAGATAAATGTCTAAAAATGTCCAATTCCTTATAGGGACGAGAAAAAACAAATTAAATAGTAATTAAATTAATAATTGACATTTAGCAATTTGCCCACTCGCGCGCTCAGCAGACGGGTCGAAGTTTTTCCTCTATCTTCCTGAAATCCTAAATAATTCCTGAAAGAAACCCGAAGTCACGAGGTTTTGTGTTTGAGTATTCTAAAATTACAATATTATGTGGTTCAAGCGTGCCGACCTGAACTTAACGCATTAGCGAAGAAAACTTTAACTGCTGCGTTTCAACATTCGTATTTCCTTCCATAAAAAGGAAGGAAAGATTTTTGAATATCAAATCTAATACTCAACAATCTTCAGCAAACTATCTCGCGCCACCTCAAGCAGGATACGCAGCGTTTTGAGTTCCTTATCTGTGGCTCCATTGATTATATTTCCCAAATGCCCTATCAAAAAACGGCCCTTTCCAAGCTCTCCTCAAAATCTAAAACAAAAAGAGGAAAGCGAGCTGGAAAAAAATTCAAGCTTGCATAGAGATTATCGAGAGATAAGAATTGTTAATGTACGATCAATAACTCCCCATGACGATTCAGATGCAGAGACTGTAATAGTCACAACCGGCACTGATGAAAGGGAAGAAATAGAGGCAATTACGTTATATTAGATAGCGGAAATCTCGTGAACGTAATTTGAGTTGTATGCCTTCATATCCTGTCTCTCAAATTCCGGTCCTATTCAAACCCCGATTTACCGTGTGTACATCATTACTGACCAACAAGTAATTAATAAGTATTTGGATTACGGATAATCGCATGGTATTTTAATATTAATTGAATTAATTAAATTAATCAAATTGTTTAATTAATATTAATAAGAAATAAAATTATTAACAAATTATTAATTAATATAAAAATTATTTAATAGATTTCAACAAATTAATATCAATAATTAATTGGTTATTCGCCTAGGGCAAGTCAGTCTTATTACACGGAAAATGGCTGGTGGCGGCGAGACTCCATCTAACCCAGATCAATTAAACAATGATACGGGACATCCTCTCGGGTCTAATACGGCTGGAAACGTATCCAATGGCATTCTGGGCATTATTCCTAACATCCAAAATCCTCCAGGAACACAAATGGACGCGAGTGTGGTAATTGCTTCCATGCTAGAGTGCATGAACTTCCAGTATAGTACATACCACATTCCATCCTTTGACGGAAAAAAACTTCCCTTAGAAGACTTTCTTCAGGACATCGCTAATGGGGCAGTGTACATAACTGTCAACAGTGAGCCTGCTTTCATAAAAGCAGTCCTGAGCAAACTCACAGGTACTGCGCACGAAAGTGTTCGTGACAAACAATTCAATGAAATTAGTTACCTTATCGCGCACCTAAAAAAACGATTCGCGCCAATAAAAAAAATAACAATAGTATCTGGACGCGATCGTTAACTTTAGAATGAAGGACACTGAGAGTAGTACCGATTATTATGGCAGAATAAGAGGTCTCTTGAGCGGTGCCAGACACACTTTGGAAGAAAAATGGAAAGAAGGGAATGAAAGTAACACAAGGATGAAACCCGTGTTGGAATTTCCTCGTGACGCATTCATCAGAGGTTTGCCTCAGGAGATGTCCACTTTCGTGGTCACCCGCGACCCGGAGACGCTTGAAGAGGCACTCGAGTATGCACGGCATATAGAAGATCGCATCAAAAATCAAGAGAGGACGAGAGAAGCCGCCGCATTCCATATCTCTAGGCGAAAGGAGTCTTCTTCAGAGCAACCTCACTCTACTAGCGCCTATTCGCTACAAATGACAAAAAAGGAGACAAAGGAGAACCCTAGCTCTACAAAAGATCAGGTAAGGCAAAGCCCTGCTACTATGCTGATGCCTAACATGCTATACCTACCTCAGCAATATATGCAGATCCCCCTCCCCCTCCCCGATTCCGAAATTTCCAGCAATACCCAACCTATCCAGGCCCTCAACACAACTACGGGTGCATGTACCCTTTTCAGTATACGCTTCCTTTCATGCAGCAGCTGAATCAGGGTGGTGCCAATCAAGTACCCCAACCCTCAAAAAATAAGTACAGTGGAAATGCTACCCCTCCTAGATCTTCATCGGCAGGCCCAGGATATTTAAGCTCCCACCAGACTGGCCACAACGACGCAGAAGCGAGTCTATCACGAAATGTGAAAATCAAAGGCTAATTTTCTTGTCGATCTGGGCTCAGACGTTCATTTAGTAAAATTCCGTGTCCTACACGATATAAAAACAGTCGAGGATGAAGAGTTACTGCCCATGCCATAGCAAGAATCACTGATCGTCTGGTGGAAACCTTTGGTACAGTGGATCTAACAATTTTGAGCACACCCGTAAATTTTCATGTAGTTCAAAGTTAATTCCCCATATCCGCCGACGGAATACTGGGAAGACCGTACTTGCGTCAAGAGCAAGCACAGTCGTCCTTTAGACATAATACACTAGTTAATGTCTCCCAACCTATAACGCCAACCCCTTTTGTTGATAAGGACTCACGAGAAGCTAGAAATGCCCTCAGGTACGAAATTAAACCCCCAGCAAGACTCATCAAAAATCAAGGCTAGGACTCGGCAGCAAGTTGCCATTGACACCACTAATCCGGATGTCACTGTGGGATAATGAGCATGAATCCTGACACCGGAAGGGACACACTAAGGTGAAGCTGTAGTATCCTGTATGAGCAGAGTCTGTCATGTTCTCGCAATAAACACAAAAAGTGAGGACGTTGAATTTGAGGTAACGCCCTAAGAGCTAATCCCTTTCGATTTTTGCAAATTTCCTAGCGAGGAAACTTCTGAATCAGAAAGTGAAAAAACATTGCGAGAATGCAACTCAAGCTGCGAAGAAAGAGTTGAGCAAGTGATGAGGAGCTTACATCTCTCTCATATAACATCAGAGGAGCAAGAGATCGTATTCAATTGGGTGAGTGAGTATTCGGATGTTTTCCATTTAAATGAAGAGGAACTCACATGTACTCATTTGGTTCAGTACCGCATTCCCACAACGGATGATAGTGTCATCAAAAGGAAGCAATACCACTATCCTCATGAGGCATCCGAACAAGTGGGCATTCAAATTGATAAGCAGCTAAATAGCGGGATCATCGGACACTCCAAGTCGCTCCACAACTCCCCCTTATTGATTGTCCCAAAGAAGCTAGATGCTCCTGGGACACGAAAATGGCGAGTTGTGATCGACCATACAGGGAAGGCACAATATTTTTCTGTATTCGACCTGGCCAGTGGATTTCAGCAGATTCAAACGCATCCCCATGATAGAGCGAAGACAGCTTTCTCTACTCCTTGGGCACTTTGAGTATATCCGGATGCCCATGGGAATAAAAAACGCTCCTGCCACATTCCAGCCTCTGATGGACCATGTTTTGAAGGGCCTGCAAGAAGCCGAGGCATTCATCTACCTCGACGATATAGTGATCTATTCCGAAACACTCGAGGAACACGATGTCAGGGCATGACGAATACTAAACAGACTCCGAATTGCAAATTTGAAATTGCAGCCTGACAAGTGTGATTTCCTAAGGACTGAAGTGGTTTATCTAGGTCATTTCATCGGTCACGAAGGAGTTGAGCCCAATACGGCAAAAATAATAGCAATTCGAAATTTTCCGCGTCCAAAGACAGTCAAGAACATTCGCCAATTTCTGGGTCTAGCAGGATATTATAGGAGGTTTATAAAAGACTATGCAAAGATAGCTAAGCCCTCATCTGACCTTCTTAAAAAGGATTTTGTTTGGGAATGGAGGTCGAAACAAAGACAAAGCTTTTGCAAATGGCGAAAATATCTTAGTAAAGAAACTATGCTTCGATACCCCGATTTTGATCTACCCTTTAAACTGAGGACCGATGCATCTGCATTTGCCGTCGGAGCAGTATCATCTCAGAAGAAAGAAGGAATGAATATGCCCATTGCTTACTTCTCTAAGGTTATGCATCACCGTGAACAAAGGTATGAGGACACGGAAAAGAAATGTCTAGCAGTGCTATACTTAGTAGAAAACTTCCGTACATACTTGTACAGGCGTGAGTTTATCCTAGCCTGTGATCAAGTGCCAGTACACTAAATGACTTATGTTGAAAACCCAGGAGACAGACAACTACGTTGGAGGTTAAGGCTCAAAGGTTTTCAATACAAGTTCGAGTATAAACAGGGTAAATTGAACAGAGGCATTGAGGCCCTGTCGGGAATTCCCGTAACCGGAGATGAGACTTCAGAATCCCAAGATTCATACGATTCGGATGATTCGAACAACTCAGAACCTTTTCAACCCTCCGCCAGAAAAACTAAACCACCGAAGTCTGCTATGGATACCATACAATCCAATGATGAAAAAACTCGGGTGCTGGTAGTCTATAACCGATCAATAAAACATCGCGCTCTTCCAGTGACTCGTACAAGAAAAGAAAGTCGCTACAACCCCTGCACTAGTGTCAAAAGAATCTGTATCTTTAGAAGACACTGAGCGTTAGAGAAAGCTCAACAGGGAGAAGGGACCTCGACCATCAAGTCAAAAGCTGTGGGACTGGTTCAACTGTATCAAAATCTTCAACAGTTCTAGGAAAACCTCTTGTTACGAGATCCTCTCTCTAACCTGCAAGAGCCAATCCCAAAAATTCTCGGACATCTCTTAAACCTCGAGAAAAGCAGAAGGAATACTCCACTCCGAACGATTCCGATGAGTCATACGGGCCTCCTGCAGCATCTTATCGACCACGAAATCCAGATGAGAGCTATATCGGAAAAAGACTTGTAAGAAATAGGACTCCGCCTCAAGGTCTTAACGATCCTTCCGATAAAGGAGATTCTCCAACCACGGATAGCTCATCAGCAGATGATGAAGATAGCGACGATTCTGAAGCCCCGGTATTCCGGAAAGCTTACAGCGTCTCACCTAGTTTAGAACCATCCACGCAAATGGTTTCAAAAACAACCCCTTCTTTCAAAACTGCGCCTCCCAAGCTCCAACTTTAGCATCCGCCGTTCCTCCCTCTACACGAACCATTCCTGGACGTATATGTGGATGGTGCGAGTGTCTACGATAAGGGTGCTCAAAAGGCTAGCGCAGGAATAGGAGTATGGTTTGGCCCAAATCACCCTCTAAACATTTCATGGCAAGTTCAGGGTCGCCAAACAAATAATTTCGCCAAAATACAAGCAGCTTCTGCAGCTGCTTAAAAGGCAACCGAAGCTGGCATGAAAAAATTAAGGATCAATACCATGTTATGCGTAAAAACGATAACTTCAATTTTTAAAAAGGAACCGAATTGCTTTCAGGCAATTCGGTGTTTCTTTGTTATTCTTGTATGATTAAGTACAGGTTTACAATCGAAGAGCAAGATTAGAACTGACGAAGGGCCACATGCCCGGTCCTACTTATACTGTAGCATTAGTATGTGGGCTTACCTAAAAAGGAAAGGCAGAGTAGATGTGGGACAATAATATAGGTCAAACTCCAAATGCGTAACACTCCCCTTTTTAGACATGGTTTAGTCCTCTAAACCTATTTTAAATTTTCTAGGCTTAATCGGTTCCATTGAGTTCATTAGAGGTTGAGTAGAAGTAGTATAGGTTACAATTTGTGGGGTAATCTGGTTCTTAGTTTTAACGCAGAATAAACAGAGTTTGGTAGGGAATAATGCTCTAATCAATTCAAGAATGCCACATTTGTTTAGTGCCCATTAGAGCAATAATGACAACGAGAAGTATCCTACATATTTTCGGTGTCGTCTAAACTTAAACGGGCTTGTTTAAGTTCATCGTTATTTATCTGTTTGGGGAGTTGAATTAACTTCTGTTCTAGCTTTTTTAAGTTCTGTTTGTCGTAATTAATATCGTAAGTTATGTTAAACCAATAGGTTTGCTTTTCTTCTAAATGTTTAGGTAGGTCTATCTGGTCATAATTATTATATAATTTACAATTATTGCCTGTTATTTCAACAGGATTGATTATTTCTACGACCGTTAAATTGTTGTCGCAACTTATATCTAGATTTGTTTAAACAAGAGGTATTATGATATATCCATTGGAAATAGGTATGAACGTTTCCTTATGCAGTAAATACGGAGACTGATTACAATTTAAATTGGCATATCTTTTGAAGAGGCTTGCTTCATAAGTTTTACTATCTGTTATTTTAAGATTCGGCTGGTTTCGTTTGCAAATAAGGTAACTCGTTATTGTTTTACAATTTTCGGTCGTCTGTCTGTCTGTGGGAACGTATGTGTCTCTGAATTTAATTACTAATTCATGGTCAGGTATAATAGACAAGTAAAGATTACCCTTCTTTCAAGAATAGGAGTGATTTTTTGTAGAGATCCTTCTTCCTTTTCTAAAACGGGTATGTCTAAAATATAAGTGAAAAGTCCTTGAACTATTGCTACGGAGAGTGAACTGATGTCGACGATGTGCTGATAGTTTTCTTCTGTATTATCAAAGTGATTACGTGTTCTATGATGGTCTTCGAACTCCTGTAATGTATTTTTCAAAATCGCAGGTGTTGAAATTTGCGGGTGTGCTATCCCGTGTTTGCCATCATTGATGGCATTAATAGCAGTAATAATATCCTCATTCATTTCGTCTATTAAAAGTGTGATCAGTATGAGTATAGTATTAACAAAATTGTCCTTGGTATTATTATTTACTGTTTTCCTAATTTGTGTGCTAAACCAAGTTCCTTTCCGATTTCTGGCTTTATTGATGAATATTCTGTTGATAAAGAATCTAATATTAGTTTAACAATATTTGTATGGTTTGATAATACTGAAGCTATATTTTTATTGTCGGCGTATAATTCATCGAATTCTGAATTTATTTGGGACAAACCGGATTCGGATAGTGTTCCAAATAAGGTTTTAGAGATGTCGCCGATGAAATTAGCTAAACCCATTTTTTTTCCGAGCAGTTTGTGGAGGATTGTTATTTTAGAAGTAAATCGGTTACATCTCCCTTTAATTAACCTTAATTCTTCTTTTGATGCACATGAAGTTCCGCAAGCTCGTTCTGCTGCCATTAGGG
>CAKNXH010002450.1:75643-92303 GCA_932178445.1 Andricus quercusramuli
AACTACAACATTCCAATTTCATGAGGTCTATAATACAACTACATTAAACTGCTTTAAATATCGTCAAGAACTACACAGGAGAGATTGGGATGGACTTTGGTTTGGACAAGTGTGCCAAAATTCATTTGAAGAAAGGAAAGATTACTGGCGTTCCCAAGGACCCTGAGCTTGTGGATATAAGTGTTATTAGACATCTTAACACTGGAGAGACCTATACATACCTGAACGTGCCTCAAAGCCGCATTCAGGACGTAACATTAGTGAAGGAGTCTCTCCGAAGCAGATACAAGCATCTTCTTCGACAGATTTGGTCTTCCAATCTGTCGGCGTTGAACAAGGTATCTGCGACTAACATGCTTGCCGTCCCGGTTCTACTCTACTCGTTTGGGGTGGTTCAATGGATGAAGAACGAGCTTAAGGCCCTTGATGTCACCACGCGTAAGATCATGCATATGCATAAAAGCTTGCATATCAATTCGTCAGTTCCGCGATTATACATTTCACGCCAGCAAGGCGGACGCGGACTTCTGAATCTCCAGTGTCTTCATAACCGAATTGTTTTGAGTACAGCTTACATCGTTGCGAATGGCAGAGATCCTCTCCTAAAGATGGTCAGAAACCACGAGATGATTGGCGAAGGGGCGTTCCTTTACAAAGCCGCGGAGCAAGCTGCTGAGACCCTTGGCCTGAATTTTAACATCAGAAGTGAGGAAAGTGCATTACTCCATCTAGATGCTTCACGTCTAAAAGCCGAAGTAAAGAAATCAGAGGTTGGAAAATTTCACCAAGAGCTACTCGACAAGCAAATGCACGGAAACTTTCACAGAAATGTAGAAAAACAGTCCTTGTCGAAGGAGCAAACTTTTGCTTTCCTCAAATCGTCAGGGCTCAATTCAGGTACAGAGGGCTTTATTTTCGCATGCCAGGACGGTGTAATCTCCACCTTAGCATACCGCGCCCGCATTTTATGTCAAGAAGTTCCCAGTGATAGGTGCAGAGCGTGTCATGCACACGCTGAGTACCTAGAACATATACTATCGGGGTGTCCGACCCACGCAGGAACAACGTATATCTATAGACATAATGCGGCCCTAAGAGTACTTTATTACCACCTTTGTCGCTCTTACGGTGTTGGTCGCGACCCTGCCCTGCCGAACGCTCCAAGGGATATAGAGTCAATTGTCCGAAATGAGAAGTGCCAGATTTTCTGGAACTACGATTTTCGGGCAGCAGTCTCCGTTGCGCACTCGAGGCCTGACATTGTTCTCCAAGACTTCGAGAAACGAACTATATTCGTGATCGAATTCTCGGCTCCATCCGAATACAACATCACTGCAAAGGAGAAAGTAAAAGAGGAGAGATATCAAGACCTTAAAAGAGAGCTGCGTCGACTGTACCCAAAATATTCGGTACGAGTAATTGTTCTTGTGATAGGTGCTCTCGGAGGTGTGAAATTATCGCTGGTTCGTAACCTTAAAGCCATACCCGCGTGCCAAAAAGATGCCAAGGCTCTTGCGAGATGGATGCAGAAAGCTGTCATCCTTGGGTCGCTTCGTGTCCTCAAGACACACGAGGGTTTCGCCGGCCTGTCGTTGTGATTTCGTCGTGCCCTGTGACCACCCATCTCACGGATGTGAGACGTGGCCATGGGTGTATTTTACCGCGGTTCTACTGGGGGCCATTGACATTTTTTCCAGATGGCAGTTGCTCTTAGTGGTACCCTGCGGTGGTTGTTTAACTTTTTTTTAATTATATAATAGAAAAAAAGAGTTGAACAACCACCGCAGGGTCCCACTAAGAGCAGCTGCCATCTAAGAAATGTCAATAGCCCCCAGTAGAGCCGCGGTAAAACACACCTATGGCCACGGCTTAGAAACGTCCCTGGCGGACCGGCCGAACGCAAACATTACGCTACAGCGTAACGGTAAAGTAATGCTAAAGTAATGGTAAAGTAATATGGCATTATAATTAATAAAGGAAACAAAATTAATACGTAAACTGTTGCAATTATAATAAAACGTTGAAATTTACGTTCAACGGTCATGCCGCAATTGCAACAAGTTGCTTTTGCAGCATTAAAAAATAAAAAAACATAGTGACCGTCATTGCAGTCGGGCCCCTGCATATTGGCAACCCGCTAACGTGGCTTTAAGTGGGTTGCCAGTCTGCAGGGACCCGACTTGCATGACAGCAACTTCGTTTTTTTATTTTTTAACGCTGAGAAAGCAACTTGTTGCAATTACGGCATGACCATTTAATGTAAATTTCAACGTTTTATTATAATTGCAACAATTTACATGTTAATTTTGTTTCCTTTATTAATTATAATGCCATATTACTTTAGCATTACTTTACCATTACTTTACCGTTACGCTGTAGCGTAATGTTTGCGTTCGGCCGGTCCGCCAGGGGTGAGATGGGTTGACACAGGACACGACGAAATCACAACAAGAGGCCGGCGAAACCCTCGTGTGTCTTGAGGACACGAAGCGACCCAACGATGACAGCTTTCTGCATCCATCTCGCAAGTGCCTTGGCATCTTTTTGGCACGCGGGTATGGTCTTAAGGTTACGAACCAGTGATAGTTTCGTACCTCCGAGAACACCTATCACAAGGACAATTACTCGCACCGAATGTTTTGGGTACAGTCGTTGCAGCTCTCTTTCAAGGTCTTGATACCTGTTCTCTTTTTCTTTCTCCTCTACAGTGATGTTTTATTCGGACGGAGCCGAGAATTCGATCACGAATGTAGTTCGTTTCTCGAAGTGTTGGAGAACAATGTCAGGCCTCGAGTGCGCAACGGACACTGCTGCCCGAAAATCGCAGTTCCAGAAAATTTGGCACTTCTTCTTTCGGACAATTGACACTTTATCCCTTGAAGCGTTCAGCAGGGCAGGGTCGCGACCAACACCGTAAGAGCGACAAAGATGGTAATAAAGTACTCTTACGGCCGAATTATGTCTATATATATACGTCGTTTCTGCGTGGGTCGTACGTCCTGATAGTATGTGTTCTAGGTACTCAGCGTGTGCATGCCACGCTCTGCACCTATCACTGGGATCTCCTTGCCATAATATGCGGTCACGGTATGCTAAGGTGGAAATGACACCGTCCTTGCATGCGAAAATAAAACCCTCTGTACCTGAATTGAGTCCTGATGATTTGAGGAAAGTGAAAGATTGCTCCTTCGACAAGGACTGTTCTTCTACATTTCTGTGAAAGTTTTCGTGGATATACTTGTCAAGTAGCTGTTGGTGAAATTTTCCAACCTCTGCTCTCTTCACTTCTGCTTTTAGACGTCAAGCATCTAGATGGTGTAATGCACTTTCCTCACTTCTGATGTTAAAATTCAGTCCAAGGGTTTCGGACGCCTGCTTTGGGGTGTCACCTTGAAAGACGCCCCTCTGGAAGGTGACGTTGTTCGTTGTCAGACGATAATTCCCAGATGAGATGGTAAATCTAGTTTTCCAAAGAGGCATCAATCTCTCTATGCATATCAATATGTGTGGATGTACCTTCAAGCTTTCCAACAGACAGATGATAAGTCTATGAGAGGTTGAATCGAAAGCTATCTGGTAGTCAATCCAGGCCATAGACGGGACGAGCTGATGGGCTGCAGCGTCTTTACAGACACACCTGTCAATTAACAGATTCTCTCGACAGCGTGCTACAACTTTTTTCGAGCCTCGTTGTTCGTACATCTCTCGCCATACAGGCTGTAATTCTATGGCTCGGACAAGTTGCGTTTTTTCGGTAGGAGTATAGTGCGTCCTCACACCAGCCACTGCGGAATGGGCGTCTCCGACTTCAAATATGAGGAGAATATGAGGGACAAGTGTTGGTGCATAAAAGTAAACTTCTTCCACCAACAGTTCTTTATACAATCTGGTCCAGCAGCGGGAAAGTTCTTCGTGCCTCTAAGTGCTTTTTTCACCTCATCAGCAGTGACTGATGGACATTCCTCCTCAGATTTTATGAGGTTGTCGCAAAACTCCTTGAAGCGGATGATATTGTCAGTATCTCCTTTCAACTCTAGTGTTTTCGGGATATTGTACACCTCTCTCCAAAAAGTCTCTACCTCCTTGGGCTTAGGTGGATTTTTTACAAAAACCGAGAGATCGCTGAAGAGGCGAGATAGGTCAGCGAGAAACTGTTGATTCTCCCTAATACATCTCTCCCTCTTCTGTATTCTCCTTCCTGCGTCTGATAACAACCGTATTTTGTCAACAATATGCTGCTTGATTGTCAGCAGTTTTGACTTGTTTAGTGTGTGATTGAAGATGCTTAGTTCTTGAGCGAACTCCCGAGCCCTTTCTGTGAACGGTCTACCAGATGTTATGTAGTCAATCACACATTGAACACGGGACGCATTCTGTCTTGCCCATCCAATTTTCTTGTTCAGTTGATGCAAGCGTCTTCTTGTCTTTTGATCCATCGTCGGTTTGAGCCTTCGATTTGAATCAGCCAAAGCTGTCGCAGCACCATAAACTGAGCAATTGATGGTCCAGAGGTCGGACTCTTGCGAGATATCTCCACAAAGGCAGGCATCCATTTCAGCCAGATCTTGGGGCTTAAGAGGAACCTGCATGTTGATGTTCCTCCTTGTACTGAAATTGCGATCATCTTTCAGAAGGAGCCTGCTTTCTGCGTTTGGTCTTAATGTCGCTTCATCTTCGTCTGCAGCTTGATTAAGCAGCGGTTGGGGAAGCGCTCCGCGTACATATCCATTTTTCCGGAGGTAGTCGGCTTGATTTCGCAAAGACTGATGCGAAACGTGCTGAAGCTCTGGGTGTTTCTGGCACCACAGAGTGTGCATACGCTCCATAAAGCCTCCGCCAAGAGGGTTAATGCTGGCATCGTAGCAGTCTAGCACGTCATTCTTAAGTTGATCCGTCCACTCAATGTGAGCGTTTCGCCGGTTCGTCGTCGTGTTTCCATCTAAATTATTTTCAGCACCACGAACTCTAGGATGATCGTCATTGTTTGCCGACACATTGTCAGGTGCTCTGCGCGTTCGATCGTTTTGAATCGCATCTACAACATTTTGTTGTTTTGGTTGTTTCATTGTTGTTCCCACGAGCAGCTAGGGAAAGGGTTCGTCCATACTTGTAGAGCCCCGCGTGCAAGGATAAGGCTGATACTCTGAGAGGTCTCCCGTATCCCAGAGTCACCGTTAAAAACACCTCACTCAGGTGCCATTCAGCTTTCGGCACGGTTCTTACGCCTTCGCTTAGGGGTTATGACTTCGGGACCATCCCTGGAAAATTGTCCGCGACTGCTTATTAATTATTGCAACCATATTCAGCAGAAACCCTTGATACGGGGACCCTCTATCCGCAACCCGAGGACGCGTTTGGTGGCTTTGTCATAGGCCCTTCGGTTCTGTTCCAAAGAAATCGAAACCGAAATATATATTTTAAACAATAGCTGTATCTATATATATATATATATAAATAATAAGAACATATATATATATATATATATATATATATAGATGAATTTGTGTGTCTATGTTAGTTAGTAAGTGCGTGTATGTATAAACACATTGAAGGGCTGATGTCACCGACACTGATTAAATACATGATTAGCTAATCATGATTATTCTTTAATCGAGGCATTAAGAATGATTAAATTGTAATGCTTTCCACCATGGACATTTTAACTCGGTAACGGCGATTCTGATTGGCTGCGATAAGAAGAACGCTCAAGTTTCTTTCGCGCGCACGGTGCAAGTTGACGACACGAATCAACTCATATGACATCCAGCAGAAGTCTTTTTTATCAAGAAGTGAAATAGTTTTGCGTGGATGTAATATATTGAAATAATGTTACAAATTTCCATCACTATGTCAGTTCAAAAAATAATAATGTGAATTTTAAAGGCATTCATAGTGATTAATTAAAGACGCTCAGAAATACTTGATGCATACATGAAAAACATGCACGAAGGGAGCCTCCTGATGCGCATTCTGAGGTAACATTGGTTAAATATTTATTGTCAGTACTGCAAAATGAATTGGTGCGAATGAATTCTTATTTCGTTAACTTATTTATTTTGCATACGCATTGTTTTTAAGAACGAATTATCTCTTCAAATAATGTGAAAGGAACTGTAGGTATGAAAAGTTTGGTTATTGGAACACAAGTTACACTTTACGGACGCCTCATCAAAGATATTTCGGCTCCATGGTCTCTTTCATCCACATATTGATAAAAATAAAAGCGTTGAAGTGATAAAAATTAATATAAAAATTATCTACATTCGCTCTGAACATGTTCCAAATGCTCGAGTGCAAACTTTGATTTTGAGGTTCTGTTCTGACTGGTTAAGTTAAATAGTGATTAACTCTCTTTAATCATACTCGCCCGACGGGTTATTTGATTCTTTTTGAAGCTTCAACAATTTACGTTTAAAGCTTAGTGAAAGACGTTCGGGGCACCGCGACAAATATCACGGAGAAAGATTCTTCTCTCGAATCTCAAAACGAGAGGGGAAGTTTCTGAGAAAAACTCTAATTTAGAATTACATAGAAAAATAAATAGAGAAGAGGATGTTTTTTAAAAGTACTACCACTCTTCTTGTTAGACGCAATCTGTTTCTCTTCCAAGGTAATTATAAAACAAATTAAAAGTCTAGGAGTTCGTGTGTGTAACGCGCAGGTGCTGAAGAAAATTTTGAGAACACCCATTTTCACGGAAAGCACTGAAAGAGGAGCAAAAACGGTTTCTCTCTTTCTACGACCGGCCTCCCTGCAAAGTGATAGTTATAAGACTATAAGGGAGTAATGTAAATAAATGTATCTTTCACATATGTTAGAAATAAATCATTTAAAATATCAAAATGCTTAATTTGAAAGAAAAAAACCTTTGTATCTTCTTGAAATTACATCCCCCAGTATTTAAATATGAAAAAAATGTCACTCTCAGCGTGAGAGTAGAAAATTTGAACCCATTAATAAAAACGAATTTAGCATACAGTTAAGTTCGGCAGTTTGTGGAAGTCACTCCGTATTGAAAATTGACTAGAATATTTAATCGATATCGACAGCTCGTTGAGGGCACGTAACGCAGATATCAAAACCCATCAGTTGGAAAAATATTTGTTCTAAAACGACAATTATTGGATGTAGACTGTTTTAAATCGAGCAAAAGGTGACTGTGAGGTTTATATGTCGCGCCCTGATAAGGCTCCTGTAAAAAACGAGGATTTTCTGGATTTATTTGTCGAGCAAGATGTTGAAATTGAGCTCGGTCTCGAGGATTTTTGAAAACAACGATATAATTCGTATTGAGTGATATATCCCTTTCTCCATGTCCCTGATGAAATAAATTTTGCGAGATAAAGATATCACTAAGTTTTTTGTGGTGACTATCTTTAGTGAAAACATCTACAATTGTATTGTTTGAAGTTTCACGCATAAGGTCATCGATAATTATGATCTTAGCTTGGTCATTGTTGCTAGAATAATAAGTCGATTGCGGTGAGCCTTCTCTGAATTCTATGGTTTTGCCGTACTCAGAATAACCCGACTGCCATTCTGAATAGTAAAAAAGAATACGTTCTAAATGTGTATCACACATGACACTGATGTAGCGTAAGAATTTTTTGACAAAAAAAGTTTTCACACATCCGCTTGGCCCGCAAAGCATAGCTGTGAAAGGATGTTGCGACCGAGGGTCCATTTTCTGTACTGGTATATAATTCACTATAGTGAATCGTTTATAGTAAAGTCACATAGTTGAATAAAAAAGTGTTTTTCTGACAACTAATCAGCTTGTAACCGCGGTCAGTTTGGAACCTATATAAGCTTTTTCAGTTCCACACCTGCGAAGCTATATAAGCTTTTTCCGGTTCCGCGCACGGGCCAGGCTTTTTAAGTTTATTATGGTCAGGTTCGCATGCCGAAAACACAGGCCCACAAAAAAAGTGGGTTGTGCGAGAGATCAAAGTATGTTACGTATACGTCTTATGGGGCGCTGAACATGAATCTGACATCAGTTTTTCCCCAGCACGTCAGGACTTTCCCCTAGATGCGGAAAATTCCCTAGTAAATCAACTTTTCTGGGTATAATTTACCCTTGGTATTAAGGTTATCTGGAAACAGATCAAGTATGATACTTTTATGCATTTCGAGGTGCTGAACACGAATCTAACATCAGATTTCCCCAAGCACGTAAGGATTTTCCCCCTGACGCGGACAATTCCCTATAAAATCAGCTTTGTCGGGTATGAAGTAAACCTTGGTATAGAAATCGTCTGGAAAGAGATCAGGCATGATACTTTTATGTATTTTGGGGCGCTGAACATAAATCTGCCATCAGTTTTTCTTAAGCTCGTCAGGATTTTCCCCTAGACCCGGAAAATTCCCTGTAAAATCAGCATTGTCGGTTATGAAGTAACCCTTGTTATTGAAATCGCCTGGAAAAAGTTTTCTCGTTAACGTCTTTTCATGTGTCAATTAAAAGACTACATTATTGCGAAGAAACATTTTTCGGGATGTAAGAAAGTCAAAATTTTGGAAAATTCAAAATAGTGCCTTATGAAATACTCTAAAACTCGTCTTTTATAAGCCTTTCGTCCTAAAATCTACAAATTTTGAGGAAAAATCAATTATTTTGTTCCCTAGTTTTTGGCAAAAACTTCGAGAACGAAAGTGACGAATGTTAGGATTACTATCATTACAGTTCATCTGTCTATAGGGCCAGGCCACGGAGAAGCTCAGGTAGGCGCGTCCAAACGATATTTTATAACTAAGCAACTCTCCGGATATTTACCTGTATTCTAAAATAAGTACTTTAAGCTTGACAAAAGAAGGTTACCTGACCTACGACTGAACCTGGAAGTACGTTTTCCAAAATTCCAGTCAGTCAGTTCCGAACTTGATCATTGTCAACACCATCTCGTCTCTTGACGAGAAGAATATATTTCCATGTTAATTCGAAGTTAAAACAGTTAGAAATGGAACAGCGTCTTAGAAAAAATGTCTTTTTACTTGGAAACATAACAAGTCAAATTGTTTCTTCTAAGTTGCCATCAAATGGACAAATTTTGAGACTGTTATTCTTCAACCTTAATTATGTGGAAAAAACAATGCGAGAAAGTGCAAAGTTAACAATACAGGAAGTTCTTATTTTTTTGGCAGAAGGCACGAATTCCAACTAAAGAAATTTATCACTGCGTGTCAAAACTGCAAGACTTATATAATAAATGGAGAAACCTACAAGGAAATTCAACAAGGGGGAGCGAGGTGGAAAAGAAAAAGAGGCATGCATTCAGTGACACTCTAAACGACCTCTTTGATATTGCACATGCCAATGCGTTGGAAATTATTGAAATAGGAGAAGACAAACAGTTTTTGCTTCTCCAGAGACAAAAAGGGCGACCTAGATATATGACTGGTATTGACCATGAACAGGAAGATAGAGAAAATCGATATCAATAAGGAAAAGAAGTAGAAGAATCACGGGCGGAACGCACCATTCTCGAAAAAAATAAGATATGTAAGTTTCAAAAAATATTAATTTTCTTTTAAAAAATTATTATAATCCCGTAACTATGAGTAGGTATTTTCCGTAGATTTTTGGACGCGGAATTCGAATTGATGAGTAAAATTTTGTGAAAATGAGCTTTTTTGACAATTTCTTTGAAATAGTTCTGAGTGCGAATCTGTCATTCTAGAAAACCGGTGAGTAATGAGAGAGTGCGCGTGCAGAAAAAATCTATTACTTCACAATTTAGACAATAGAAATATTGCTTTCAATATAATTTACGGAAAATACTTCATTTTTGTCTTGGTTCGTATTAATCTACCAATACCAAAGGGACGGATTTCTTATAGATTTCTAGTTGCTGAATCATATAAATTCTTAAAACTTCAGGCACATCATTTAGGAATCTTTCACATGTTATGTAATGAAGAATTTAATTTTTAGCACTTCTTGTGGAGCTGATGTCCGAATCCAATATCAGTGGCAACAGTGGCAGAAGTAGTAGTGAACAATCAACAAATGCACCACTTACTGACGAATCTGTACCAGGACCTTCTCAAATAAAGAGGAGAGCAAGAGAAGTTATTTTTACGGAAAAACTTGTAGCAGCATTCGACTATGTACTATTCACTGGGATGGGAAGCTACTTCCAGGGTTAACAGAGAATAAAAAAGTTGACAGATTACCAATTATAGTTACCTATAAAGATGGTGAAAAACTTCTTGGTGTTCCAAAATTACCTACAGGAACAGATAAAGAACAAGCTGATGTCGTATATGAAACTTTAAAGGATTGGAATTTAGACGGGAAAGTTCAGGCTCTCTGCTGTGATTTGACGGCATCGAATATAGGACGGCTGAATGGTGCTTGCATCTTGTTAGAACAGCAACTGCAGCGTTATCTTTCTTATTTCATTTGTAGGCATCATATTTATGAGATAGTCCTAAGAAGCGTCTTCGAAGTGAAGTTTTGGAGCGTCATCAGCACCAACGGCACCACTGTTCAAACGGTTCCAGGAGTCGCGGGATAGCTTGAACAAAGATCTCTTTAGACCTGCAATACAAAATGATTACGTTCGTACGACACTCGAGGATGTCAAGGAAAAGGTTATGAACTTTGTTCTGAAATCTCTGGTGGAACATCATTGCTGAGAAGATTATAGAGAGCTACTTGAGTTGACAATCATCTTTCTGGAAGGTACTCCACCGCGCGGCATAAATTTTCGTCGCCCTATAGCTATGCATCAGGCAAGATGGATGGCCAAAGCGATTTATTATATCAAGGTGTTCCTCTTTCGTGACTAATTCCAACTAACAGCAATTGAGAAGACAGCCTGCCAGGATTTTTGTATTTTCATCATACGTTTGTACCTTGAGGCTTGGTTCTGCACGTCTATCGCTTTACAAGCGCCTTATCGTGATCATGAGTTTCTAAGAAATCTCTCTGAATATGAGAAGATAGATTGCGATATATCCCGCGTAGCTGTAAAAAAATTGTGTGGTCATCTCTGGTAGTTGACATCAGAAACGCTAGGGTTGTCTTTCTTCGATTCAAGAGTACCTGCTGCAACCAAGCTGAAAATGGTCGAAAGTCTGAAATCTCATTCTTCCTTTGGAGATTGTAAACGATTGATTATTCAACCAAAGGATGTTCGAGAGTTCATAAAGGAAGGGATCGAAGACCTGGTTTCAGTCAAGACTATGAATTTCTTTGAACGTTTCGGGATTGTAAGTTCCTTTCTTAGCCAAGATCCAGTGGACTGGGCAGTGCTCGAAGATTACCATCAAAGTCTGCAGAAGTTAAAAAATCTGAAGGTTGTGAACGACAGAGCAGAGGGGGGGGGGGGTCAAATTAATGACTGATTATAACAAATTGTTAACAAAAAACCAAGAACAGAAGCAGTATTTACTACAAGTCGTAAATGATTATCGCCGTCGCTTTCCGGATGAGAAGAAAACCACTTTGTTGAAAATTTCGTAAAACTGCAATTGTACTGGGAATGTCATTTCTTAATGTAAGTTGAAAATTTACTCTTAATGTAATATATAACGTATTCTTAATTTCTGATTATATATTTCATATTTTGTTTAAATTTATAAACATTACGTAACTTTTTGAAAATAGTAATAAAGTACCCATTTTTACATTAGTGAAAATTTCGAGGCCTACTTCCAACCATAAGCTTTGTAGCAATATAATTGATTTTTCCTCAAATTTTGTAGATTTTAGGACGAAAAAATTAAAAGATACGAGTTTTAGCGCATTTCATAAGGCGCCATTTTGAATTTTTCAAAATTTTGACTTTCTTACATCTCGACATGTGGTTCTTTGCAATAATGTAGTCTTTCAATTGACACCTGAAAAGACGTTATCGAGAAACAAAAAAATAATGAGTGAAAAAAATAATTTGGTCGCCATCTTGAATTATTTCAAAAGTTTGAGTTTTCAATGTCATCACGTTCTTTCTAATAAATAAATCTGCCTTTTGCATAAATTAGATGAGATTTTGTTATCAATTGTGGAAATTGTAATTTTGATTCAAATTTAGGGCTCCGCCATTTTGTAAATTTTGATAAAAAATGTTTGTTTATGTGTTTTTTGAGCATAGTCTAAAGATCACAATTGCACAAAGCCAAAGGATTCCGGTGAAATACCAAAAAAAAATACATACATTTGAAGTTTGATGCTACTTATCCCCATGTTAATTGCATAAGAAACTTTAAGTGCTTTGAGGCACGTGTTAATATTAACCGATTTCGCTAAAATTTTATGGAGATCATTTTTTTTGTTATTGGAACAAAATAGGATGGTGAGACCAAGAAGAATCGAAAGTCGAAAAATAAGGACCACCCTACTGAACACGAATCTGACATCAGTTTTGCCTGAGCGCTTCAGGATTTCACCCTAGACGCGGAAAATTCCCAGTAAAATCAGCTTTTTCGGGTATGGAATAACCCTTGTAATTGAAATCGGCTGGAAGAAGATCAGCCATGATGTTTTATGTATTTTTGTGTGCAGAATACGAATCTGAGACTAGTTTCCCGCCATCGCTTTAAGGTTTTCCACTAGACGCAAAAGATTCCTCAGAAAAGAAGATTTTCGTGTACTGAATTACCACTGGGTATGAATTTGGAATTTTATTTGGGAAGCAGGCTAAGTATGGTGTCTTTTTATACTTTGGATGCTGATTACGAATTTTGACTCAGATTTCCGCTAACTGTTCAAAATTTTCCCTTACATCGAGAAAATTCCCTAAAAGCCAGGCTGTTTTATTATAACACCACCTTTGTTAGTGGAATTATAGAAAAAAAGTATTTTGGGGGTACTTTTTGGGCAGAATACAGATGGGAGCTTTCACTTCAGAGCCTTCAACTTTTTCCATAGACTCGTCGAATTCTTTAGAGAGATCTATTTTTGATATAACGGCGTTACAGAAGATTTAACAAACAAGGGCAATTTCATGCACGACAAAGCTGATTTCATAGGGAATTTTCAGCGTCTAGGGTAAAATCCTGAGGCGCCCGGGGAAAACTGATGGCAGATTCGTGTTCAGCGCCCTAGAATACATGAAAATATTAAGCCTGACCTGTTTCCAGATGATTTTGATACCAAGGATAATTTATACCTAGAAAAGTTGATTTTCTAGGGAATTTTCCGCATCTAGGGAAAAATGCTGACGCGCTGGGGAAAAACTGATGTCAGATTCGTGTTCAGCGCCCCAAAATACGTATAGGTAGCATACTCTGATCTCTCGCACAACCCACTTTTTTTTGTGGGCCTGTGTAATCAGCTAGTTCCCGGCAGCCGCGTTCCCTGATCACCTGGATTATCGTATCGTCAGGCGATCTCACGCGTTGGGCCACCCGCACCGGCTGACACCATGAAAATATATAATTGCTGGTGTTTTTTTTAATCAGTCAAACACTTTCCAATTTGAACAACTAAAAGCCTTTACAACCTGCTTTAGAGACCCCATCGCAAGATGCTATCTTATCTTACCTGAGCTGCGAACCTAATCTCATATACTCTCATACGCAAGATGGGTTTAGAAAAAAAGAAAAATATCACATTAGCTAAAAGCATATTTTTTATTTCAGTTCCAGAAAAAGGGTTGCAGATAGCAGTTTCAAAATTGGTTCAATAAACGCTTATTATATTTCCATTCGAAATTCATGTCCATGCTCTGACATAATACACACGCATATATGAAAAAAAAAATTGATAACAGTTCGAACTCGAAAGTTCATTGCCTCACTACCCAATTCGGGTAGTGTTTCTAGGTGGCTATGTACTACCAGTGTAAGTCCACCACACCTACGACGGGCCAACAGCACGCAGTATTCCCGAACGGTCACGCATCCAAGTACTGACCGCGCCCAACATTGCTTAACTTCACTGTTCTTACGAGGACTGGTGTTTTCAGCGTGGTATCGCCGTTGGCACACACATATATACACGAACAAATTAAAAAATCTTCTTTGCGCGGCCTACTTTTCCTCCAAAGCTTAGGATAGGTCAAGTCTTTTCCTTTCCTTCTGTTGTTTTGAGCATCGGTTTCATTTAACTCTACAACCCTCTTTTCTACTGTACCGTATATGTTAACGTCAATATTTGTATCCATAAAAATAAATTCCCGGATCTTTCTGGTTGCTTCACCACTCATTCCCTCCAGCTTTGGTATTGCAACTTTTGTCTTCTTGTGTTTAATAATAAGGTCTTTAGTTTTTTCAATTGCCCTGAATATATCTTCGGGACAAGCACCGTCTTTCGCTCCCTGGTCCGAAATAATAGGATAATAAATATCCCTGCTCTCTTGTGTTGTCTCCTCTTCCTCGTCGAGAAAGCTCATCGTGTAGGTCATCATGATGATGATGATTTTTTTTTTTTTTTTTTTTTTTTTACGAGGGAGGTGGAAAATGTGCTAACACACACCGAGAAGGGTCCGCACTTCTCGGTAGTGTCGGGATATTGATATCATCACTACAATGATCTGAATATATTGAATATACAAAGATCTTAATTTGACCATTATAGTGATGCTACCAACGACCGACTAAAAACCACCCCCCTTTCTTCTTGGCAGAAATCCCCCCGGAAACCGCTTTCGCATTACTTCAGGGGGTGCCGTTTTCTTGCTCTCAATAGGGCTGCTTCTTCTTCTTCTTCTTAACCATGTAACAACCAAGATGCACGCATCGTCCTCAGCAGCGCGGTAGAATCGCGCAACGGGCTCGTCGGCCTTCGGCATCCTGGTTGGACACGGTTTGTTCTCGCCGACGTCAGTCAGGTCCGCTGCTGTTCGAATGAACCCTAAGGTTATTCTCCCTCTTCTTGTCTTCGTGAGTCCAGCCACCATCATGTCCCAATCAAGATGTGCGCATCGTCCTCAGCAGCGCGGTAAAAAATCGCGCATCGGGCTCGTCGGCCTTCGACATCCTGACTGGACATGGTGGGTTTCCGCTGTCGATTACTCTGATGTAATATTATTCGAGAACTCTAGGTGTTCTTCCCTCTTCTTTTCTCGTAGCACTGCCTCAACGTAAGCAGCTACTTTCTCCCAACTCTCCTCGCTGCTTAGCATTTTGGCGACGATGTCTTCTGGACTGATCCGTCCAATGTCGGTTTCCAGCATCGTCCTTTCCTCTATCCATCTATAACAGGTGAAAAACGTGTGTGACGCGTCATCTTCATACAGGCCGCAATACCTGCAATTAGGGCTCCTTGCTTTGCCAATTTTGTGCAGATACGCCTGGAAATATCCGTGGCCTGATAGAAATTGCGTCAGGAAGTAGTTCACCTCTCCATGTGATCGATCAATCCAGGCAGTAAGGTCGTTTATTAGTTTAAACGTCCACCTGCCTCTGTGGTCGTTTTCCCACCTGGTTTTCCACTGATGCATGGTGTGTGCTCTGGATTCTTCTTTTGCGACGATTTTCGCCACCTCCGCTTTCCTCCTGAAAATCTCCTTTTTCTCGCGCGCTAGTAGGTCGATCGGAATGATCCCTGCGATCACCAGCACCGCGGGCTCGGAAACTGTTCGATAGGAGCAGGCGACTCGCTGCGCTCCAATCCGCTGTACCCCGGCCATGCGTCTTCTATACTTTTCTATCCTGCGTGCGTCCGCCCATATTTCGGCTCCGTACAACAGGATAGACGTGGTGACTGACATCAATAACCGACGTTTGCTAGGTCTAGGTCCGCCAACGTTCGCCATGAGCCTGCTGAGGCTATTCGTCATTGTGGCTGCCTTATCTGCTGCCTTCCGTATGTGCACCCAGAATGTGAGTTTTGTATCTAGATGGATACCGAGATGTTTGGCCGCCTGCTGCGTTTCAATCATCTCGCCTCCCACTTGTAGCTGGATGCACGTCTGGATCCTCTTGGTCGTAAGAACCACGATCTCCGTCTTCTGTAAAGCCAGGTTTAGGCCATGCTCTTCCATCCAGCGACACACTCTGCGCATAACCTGGTTCAGCTTCATTTGCGCTTCTTCCAAGTTCCTCGCCGTGATTGTCGCCGCAATATCATCTGCATAGCCCACGAGAGATGTGCCCTTCGGCATTTCCATACGCAGGATACCGTCATAGGAAATATTCCAGAGGTCTGGTCCCAGAATAGATCCCTGTGCAGCTCCTGCGGTAATCTTCTTCTTCCGAAGACCGTCGCTGGTGTCGTACAGCAGCACTCTATCCTTCAGGTAATTTCTCAACATCCGGAGGAGATACTGCGGTACCCTGAACTGGTTTTGCAGTGCATCCATGATGTCACTCCATCTTGCCGTATTGAAGGCGTTCTTGACGTCTAGGGTGACCAATAGCACTATTGGTCGTGAATGGTGGTTCCCCTGTCGTGCTGACATACCGGCGTCCACTATACACTGAGCTGCTTCTATGGTGCTGCGTCCTTTTCTAAACCCGTACTGTCTGTCAGACAGGTCTCCAGCCGCTTGTACAGCTGACAGCAGGCGAGGTTTCAGGAGCTTTTCCAGGAGCTTTCCGGCAGTGTCCAACATGCACAAAGGCCTGTAGGATGACGGAAGGCCCGGATCGCCCTTGCCTTTGCTTATCAGTACCAGCCTCTGTTCCTTCCACCTCTTTGGGAAGCTTCCGGTTTTAAGGCAGCTGTTAAACATGTCCAACAGCAAAGTCGGGTTGTATCTGTTGACTGCCT